>JAAEAF010011983.1:0-11736 GCA_011037195.1 Triatoma infestans | reverse complement strand
TTCATTTCAAAAAAAAAAAAAAAAAATCTGTTACGATTGCAATACGTTCATTTTGTGCAGAGTTATATAAATATAAAAAGTTTTATTACTGTATACTTTTGACGTCACATAAAAACATTACCAGGGATAAAGCCAAGAGATTATCTTTGTAAGAAAGTTAGAGAATGAAAAAAAGAGGACTCTTTAGAGAAGAATAGAATGGAAAATAACAATAAAATAAGCAGTGGTGGGGGGAGGGGGGAGGAGAAAGAATAGGTACAAAATTATTACGGTTATAACTGGGAAAAAGTTTGTAAAGAAGTCACAGAGTGTGTGCTTTGTGTCGGGGGCCATTGCAATGTGGTGAATATTGCACACGATGAGATATCTACCCCACTGGCTGCTGTTACTTTTCTCTTTCATTATCTTCAGTTTCTCTGTGTAGAGAAAAATAATGTCTTTTTTAATATTAGTCAAAGTATTTCTCCTTCAGCCAGTATTCTACTTTAGAACCTATAAGTTTTCATTTTAAACTAAGTAACAAATATGAGAGTTTGAAAAACTTGTATCTCATTTTTTTTTAATAAACTTTTTCAACTAATATGTTTTTATTATTTTAATAGCAATAAAAAAAAAAACCTTACTTTTTATCAGAAAATATATGTTTTATAATGTAAAAGATGATTGTTTTTTTTACTATTTTCCAAAAGGTTGGGTTTCTAACTATAAAACTTCAGAATAAAATAGAGGGGCGGGTGTTGGTGTAGTGGTTATGAGCGTGGACTTGTAAGTGGAAGGACTCCAGTTCGATTCCCGGCTTATAACTGTTAAATTTTATATTCGTTTAAAAAATGTTATTAGTAAAGTAGGTGCTTCCGCCGCCGTCCACGACACTTAATTTGGAAGTTGGACGTTAAGCCCGCCTGAATAAATAGGCATTACTTACTTACTTCGTCCAGCATTTAGCGTAAGCAATAAATTCAAAATGAAATAATAATTTTGAGATTAGTTATTAGAGTAATTTAATGAAAAGTGAGAATTGGCTAACTGTATAATGTCATAGTTTTTCATTTATAGAGTATATTACGATATTTTACTGATTCGCCCCTAAATTCGCGATTAATCTCAAACACACACAAAAAAAAAAGTCAGATTTTTCGAAATTCAGTTTTCATCGAATATACAACAAAAAAAGTAAAAAAAAAAAAAAAAAGAAGTGATTTTTAGAAAATAGAAAATGCGTTGTGTTTATGTGAGTCTCTGGCAAAAAAAAAGAAAAGAAAAAAAGACACTGTATCTCCCTTTTTTGGGGCCTAAACCATTCTATGGAATATCACTTCCATAGAACAGTCTCTTCGGAGTGAACATAGAAATGAAAAGGAAGTGAAGAGAGCATAGCTCTGGTAAAACTTTCCAGGACAGAAACAAGCTAAATATCTGCCGTTATAACCAGAAAAGATCTGAAGCGTGCATCAATCTAAGTAGATTGTTGCTGGGGATTATTGTACTGCGACCTGAAAGATCTATTGTGCCCCCCGGCCCAATACAATGCAAAGCCGGCCTCCAAGCAGCGTTCACTAGCTAGAGACAACACTGCCCATCACCGGGCAGTGAGTTGTAGAGACTCCTGGGAAGAGAAAAAGTTGCTAGTCCAGCGTCCTACCACTGAGCTAATCCCTTCTTTATCCCTTGACTTTCCCCAATTAACTAGGAACGGAGTACTGAGTTGTGGCAACCCCGTGGGGTCGCTACTCACCAAGTAACTGCATGCAACAGATACCCCTTGCGGGCATCAGTCTTAGTAAAAATAGGATTCGTATGGTGACGGGTTTCCTCAAGGCGCATTGTAGATTCAGAAGAAGCTAGGCCTAGAACACGATAATTTCCTCCAGATTCTATGAGGAGATGGAGAAAACTCCTATACACCTCCAAACGGACTGCGATGCTGTTATCCAGATATGATTCGAAAACCTGAGTAGTTGCCAGGCGTTGGAGGAATTTATACCCTCCGTAGAACCTTCCCAGATCCTGAGTTTTTCCTCAAAGAACTTAACCTGGAAGGGGTGTTGTAGTTAAGTAGTGCCACCCTTGGCACTAATGGGGTGGCACCATAGATCTCTTTTCGTCGCAGTGCACTTACCCCCCCCCCCCCCGCTCAAAAAAAAACTTATCTGCCATAAAGACTGTTCTTTTGTGCAAAAAAAAAAAAAAAAAAAAGAAAATTGAAATCGACAACCTGAATGTAACTTACTGCGCAAGTCCACATGGAGATAGTTTATGTGCATAGATGAAACCACAATCCATGGTTTTATCACAATCAAGTTTTTAACTCATTGATTTAAAACAAGTTAGGCACATATAACAACCATAACTGCGCACACGCTTCGGACATTTACAAACCAATTTCAAAAGTCTGGAACAACAATTTTATAAAAGGATAATTCCATTTTCTCATTTTCCTGTGTAATTGTACATTTTCTCTTATTAGATGTCATATTGCATTTGATGTGTTTTAAATTATCGCTCAATAGCGTAGTAGGTGAACATGAACTCCAGAGTGTAAATATGCACTTTTCTCATTAAACGAAAATAACTATTTTTGGATGAATTTATTATTACAAAATATGTATGTAATATAATAGAACACAATTATACGTATTTACCTTAAGTATTTTTATTTTTTTAAAAAAGAAATAAGGAACATTAATTAAAAGACACTCAAGTTAATTAAAAACATAAAATTCCTGTAGTAAACTGAACCTTCTGAATTATAGAGAGAAACTAAGTGGACAAAATGGACTCACCAATGAGAAGGGAGCCGGTTAGGAAATTAGGTGAAGATCAATTTAATGTTTTTTTCATTAAAGAAAAACAATCTAATATTTTGTATTTATTTATTTATTTAACTATTTTATATTATTTCATGTTTTTTTTTTTTTGCTCTTGGCAGATTATTTTAAATTATGTGGTTATTATATCTATGGAAAAATACTTGATTTATACGTATGAAGATCAGCAGATGAGAATCAGGATGAGATCTAATATAATTAGATACTTTATGTCTTAATGAGGAGGAAGACTTAATGGCTTCACTCAAAGAAGCAGGGCAGAGCTCTGGTATAGACACGGGGTATAAGAGAGCACAAGTTGGCTAAACTGGGATCCACATTACCGTTTTGTGATCAGAGCCATCGGTAACTGTCGCTAAGCAATTTTGCGAAAGAGAAGTTAATCAATGGAGGGAAACGGAAAATTGGAGAATCGCTTTATATTTTTGTTTTTAATTAAAAAACAAGAAAAGAAAGATATGAGCAGAAAGATTGTTTATTTAATTTGCTCATTAGTAGTTATAATGGGTATGATGAAGGAGAGAAATGGTTTGGTTTGAATGAACAAACTAGAAATGGCAGTATAATGTAAGCAGTGACACTGACTGCCTGGACTATACACTAAAAATGGTAGAGTATGGTAGAGTGGTGAAGGGTAAGGTAAATGTCACGTTGTGACTGGTGAGTGAACTCTGTTGTATATCTATCTCCCGTCGCTGTATTTATGCAGTTTCTCCCACTCTAGTCCGAGAGAGTGGTCCTGTCATCTTTGTCTCTCTTTCTCTGCTATGGATCCTCTCTTTGGATCCTATTTACAGTAGTTAATATATATATGCATTTTGAATATTTCTAAAATCATTATAGAAAAAAATATGAATATCTGAAATGTCGATTTATCTAATTATTCGATTATCAGCCTGATAAAGATTTCTAAATGACTTGGAATAACAAATTTGGGAGTAAAAGAAAATCGAATGAGTGTTGAGGATTTTTGGAATAATGTATTGTATATATATCGTTTTTAAGTATTATCTTCTTATAAGCTTTTGAATTTTACTGCATTGAATTTAAATACAGGGGTGTGTTGTCAAGAATAAAAAAAAAAACAAAAAAAAACAAAGGTTTATTAATTTTAATGGTGTATTGTAGTGTGTTTGGTGTGCGAACAAAATCCTGAGATATTAGATTGCGGTTGTGGTTTGAAATATTATCAGCTTTTAAATTTGATATTAGTTATTGACGATATATATAGATCTACCACATTCATTTAAAAAAACTTTCTGTGAAGGAATTCGAAGAGATCTGTACGCTAAGCTTCCTCATAAAGTTCTTAATTAAGTTACCGCACATTTCTAGTGTTGGTACTCTCTGGAAAGTGAAGTAGTATAGATAGTGAGTGAGATACGAGTGCATCTTTATGAAGGATTATGTCGATAACTTGTGTACGATAAGCTTTAGTACTCTGATGATGGGAAGCAAGGTTTGCTATGGAAGTTATAAATGTAAGGAACGTAAAGTATTTAACTTACTGGATTATTAACTATTATTCAATTCCATTTTAACATGCGATTAGCTCATCAGCTAATCTACTGGAGAACTTAAGATTAGAAAGATGAGAAATGAATCTGTTTAAATTTCTACTGAAACCAAGCAGTTTTTTTACACTTTAAAATCGTAAAATTAAATTTTTTGCATAGTTTTTTTTTTGTTTGGGCCCCAACATTACTCGATTTGATTTTGATTAACGTATTATCTTATTAGTATGGTGGGACGTCTAAGTCCAGACTGCTTACTAAGGGAGCGTACCGGGTGGATTTCAAGTTTTGTTGCATAATTGATTTCGTTTTTTTGGACAAGGAGTTCTTGGAAAGTTGTTTGCTTCTTTTTGTGGTCATCGATGAGTTTCGGGCGTTCGCGCTCATCATCAGGATGTTTTTGTTAAACAGTGTAATAACATAGACTTGCACAGAGCAAATTCCAGTTCATACAATGATTAAACTTTATACATTTATAAATTGAAGTGCATAAACTGAATTTGCTCTGTGCAACTCTATGTTATCCGTTTACTTGTATTCCGTTTAGTTATGACCACCGCAACAGAAATGAAAATTTCAGGCAAAATCCATTAACCGCGAGTGGGACTTTTCTGAATTTTTCTTTCTTTTTTGTCAGTTTTTCAAGCTCTTTTCGAAATCTACACCAAACCGATTTTCTTTAAACTTTGTATACTATCTACACACATAAATACCAATCACTTTTATTTGAACCATTTTCATGGGAAAATTGATTTTTTGAAGGATCTGGGGGAACAGTATGCTTTCCTCTAAAAATAACACTTCAGTTTAATTTTACCACCTGCGTAATATTAAATACACTTTAGAAGCTTCAGAGATATTTTCCGTGACAGCCTGCGACTTTTTGTGGTCATCGACCGGTTTCGCCCATCATCAGGATGTTTTGTCAAAACAGTGTGATAACTTAGACTTGCACAGAGCAAATTCCGTTTATACACAGTTTATACACCAAGGAGTGTATAAACTGAATTGCTCTGTGCAAGTCTATGTTATCACCCGGTTTTCACAAAAAATCCTGATGATGAGCGAACGCCCGAAACCTTTCGATAACCACAAAAAGAAGCAGGCTACATGGAAAATATCTATGATGGGTTCTTGAAGTTATTTGGAGGCTATAGAAGGATAATATTTGTAGGACTACGCAATCATTCCAAAGTTTAAGCTAAAGCATCCGATATCAATAAATCCTGGATCGTATAAAGAGAATGTCTTACAGCCTTATGGGATACATTTTTTCCCCTGATATTCACTACAATAAATCGTATCACATGTGAATCTGTTGAATATAGGAGGGAGTGACATAGCCCTGGAAAGAAAAAGATGGGAGATTCCACCCAACGAAGGCCCTCTCTTGTTATTTTTTAATAGGAAATCCCAAGGCCTGCGCTATTCTAATCTTCTGGGAGAATTGCTAGGGATGATGAGAGAGGACAACAGTCTTTGGATACGAGGACTAGGATGGGCAGATGTGGAATCATGGAATTTTATTATAATGTGATGTTATTAGCTGGTGGATAAAGGAATTTTAAAAGCAGTATGGAGAGTTAGATGGAGGGAGACATAATAAGGAGCACTGGTGATTTTGCGAAGGACTTTGGACTGGAAGGGTTGGATACGGTAGAAATTGGACTGCCTGGTTGAACCCCAAGCTTCGCATCCAAAAGTCCATAAGGGATTTATTTTCAATTATGCGTTTAGACCGTAGGTCAAGTAGTCCAGAAATATGTTCAATTCGTCTGCTTAGTTCCTGTCTCTTCAGCGTATATGAGGGTTCCAAGTTTGTCGTTTGTCTAAGTATAAATCGAGATAGTGAACTTGGTCTGTGAAACATATGACTGGAGATACGACTTGAATAAGATCCAAGTCGTACTTAAATATATTGATCTGTCAGTTAAATTTTAAGCATCAGCTTATTGTGTGCTAGCGAGGAATTTTAATCTTGAAACCAATAATTTTTAAACAAGTTAATTCTAAATTGGAAATATTGATTTATATAAAATTCAATAACCAATATAGATAGATATAAATGAGTGGGAAAACTAATTTAAATATGCATGTATATAAAGTTTATGTTTAATTTTACAAATGGTTATGTACTATTTTATAGAGAATAGCCCAAGGTCTATAGAGAATATGGTTGGCATTTTGGATAAGCAGGTTATTGTATGCATGTGACAGGTATCTAGCATGTTCTCTCTGTCTCTAAGGGGTTTTAGCCAGCCTCCCAAAACAATGGAGAGAGGGCGGGCCCCACTTCCATTCCCTGCCGTAATCATTCCCTTTGAACAGGTGCGGATAGTAGTAGGCAATGTTGGTCGACCAGTGGTTGTTTTTGGAAAGCATAGAGAACAGTCGAGCCGGTAGTGGGTAGGGTGAAGTTTAAAGGGTGTGTTCACTCCCGCCTCTTTTACCGCTAAATAAATTGTGTGGCAACTTTAAACCAAACGCCCGCTTAATTAAACTTAGCGTCGGTTCATCAACTTTTACGCCCACCAAGTTCCTGCTTTTTCTAAACTGTCTCTTTAAATACTCTGTTCAACCAGAAAAAGTAAAAAAACTGACAGTGCATAAAAAAATCTCTAGTGGAAAACTAACAGAACAATATTATTCTATTCAGTAACTTTGAAAACTATCTATGCAAAAAGATTACAGTACAACTGATTTTATGCAGTTTGTGCCACATGAATATAGACAGATATTTATTGGGCTTTGATTTCCCCAAAAAGTGAATTTGCTAAGGAAAATATTCCTTATAGAAGTGACAGTATTTATGTGTGTGTGTATAGTGGGATGGATGCACGATATTATATTAAATACATTTTTTTTTTAAATATTAGTTGAGGTAAAAATTTGTAAGCTGGCTGGCAAACGCAAAATGCAGGTACAAGACACCAGGTTATAAGAGAGGTCAGAGAACTCGGCCACTCTTTGTCTTTTAACGCCTTCTAGAAATCAAATCAAAAGAGCAGGTTTTTAACTACCAACAGGAGCATTATTTCATCAGTCAATTCCAAAGTATTCAACCAAGTAACATTCGTCTCAGCAGTTACTCTCTTAACGTCAGTGGCAATTAATAATAATAATAATAATAATAATAATAATAAAGGGCTTTTGACCGTGTACCTCACTCCTTGTTAGTGGAGAAACTGAAGTTGCTAGGCTTGTGTGGTCCTATGCTGAAGTAATTTGAAGATTACCTTCGGGATAGAAAATGCCGGGTAAGATGGCACTCGGAGGTATCTAGTTGGTTCGATGCTGTATCTGGTGTACCTCAAGGATCACACCTTGGACTGTGGCTCTTCCTAATTTTATTAACGACCTACTACTAAGGATCTCGGACATTGAGGTACTTGCATTTGCGGATAACTTGAAGTTTTTCCATAAAGTTGCTTCTCAGTCGGACTGCATTATAATTCAAGATACCCTCCGCATTGTTTCTGACTGGTGCTGCAGTAATGGCATGGAGCTTAATGTTAAAAAATGCCAAGTCATTTCTTTCTACCGTAAAAAGAGTTTTATATTAAATCAGTAACTCACTGATGGCAAACCATTGGAGAGGACTCGAAACGTGAAGGATTTAGGAGTTACTCTGAGTCATGACCTCTCTTTCACGAATCAGATTGAATATGTATGTAGGAAAGCATCGAGAGCACTGGGTTTTGTAATAAGGCACACTCGTGATCTTAGAGATCCCAAAGCGGTGCTAACTGTGTACAATGCATATGTTAGAAGCCTTCTTGAGTATGCGTCGTTGATTTGGTGTCCTTACACTAAGAAGGATATAGCTAGACTTGAAGCTATACAAACCTGTTTTATCAGGACTTTTAACAAAAGGTTATCCAACGGAGCTACTCATTCTGCTCTCTAGAGTCTAGAAGACGTAATGCTGGTCTTCTATTCTTAAAGAAGCTCTTGAATAATGAAATTGATTGCATGGCGCTACTTGCTGTCATTCCTTTTCATGTACCACCTCGCTGCTTGCGCAGTACTTCGCATTTCGTGGTCCCTGCTGTTAAGACTAAAGCGCAGTTCAACGCTGACATCATTTGTAGAATATGCAGGTCATGGAATGAGTATATTCCTAGTGATGTGGATTTCCAAATGGCGTCTGGACTTTTCAAGAAACATTTTTTCACTACTTGAAGTTTTATTGTTAAATGTGCATATATTACTTTACTATTATTATATTTATATATCACTTGTAATGACTTCAACCATAAGGCTTATGCCGTTTGTTGATAAACAAATAAAATAAATAAATAAATAAATAACAGCCTTTATTACCAATTATAAAATGTTCACAAAATGCTACTTGAAAATAAACTTAAAACACAAATAAGCAAATATCTCTTTAAAATGAAAATAATTCTTACAATTTGAGAAAAAAAAAACCACTAAACTGAAATAAAACCTAAAATAAAAGAAACAAAATAATTTGATTGGTAACTAGGCCCATCTTAGGGCAAAGGCCTCCCCTTGTTTCTTCCAACCATTCTTGTTTTGTGCTGCCCTGCTCCACAGTACCCCACAAAATTTAGCCAAATCGTCCCTTCCACTTAAAAAACTGTCTTCCTCTTTTCCTTGTTTTATCTAAAGGAATCCATTCTGTTAATTTCTTCGCCCAGTTATCCACCCTCATCCTGGCCACGAGTCCTGCTCAATTCCATTTAAGCAATAATGTCGCTTTCACCACATCCGTTAATCCGGTTTTCCTTCTAATTTCAGAATTCCTAATTTTTTGAGATCTTCTTATTTCTAACATACTCCTTTCCATCGCTTTGAGTAGCTCTAAGTGGGCACTTAGCTCTCTTGGTCGGTCAAGGCCCAGACCTGCGCTCCGTAAAGAAGGGAGGGGAGAATACACGCCTCAAATACGCGGCTCTTTAGCTGGATGTTCATTCTGCCTTTAAGTATGAATTTGAGGCTCACGAATCTTTTCCATGCTATGGCAATGCGTCTATTTATTTCTTCCAGAATGCCATCACTGAAGGATATGAGCTGACCCAGGTAAATAGAGCACTCAATCCATTTCAATTTGGAGCCTTCAAGATACACATCCCCAGTACCATCATCACTGTTAGTCACTAAATAAGTCTTCTCCTCATTTATCCTGAGTCCAGCTTCTTTTCCTCTTTCACTTAGTTCAAAGATCATGTATGAAAGCTCTTGCAGTGTTTCTGAAAATAGTACCACATCGTCTGCAAAACATGGAGATTTGAAAGAAAAATGCCGTTAATTCTTATTCCTTTTCCGTCCAATTCTAAACCTCGGAAAACCTCTTGAAGAACACCAAAATTAAAGAGGATGGGCGATAAAGGATCTCCTTGTTTAACTCCTCTCTTTACTGGAAAGCCCGGTCCAGTTTTGTCCAAAAGTACCCTTGCTACAACTACCTTAAAATCACCTGGACAATATTCCCATCAACCTCCTGGCTTATCAGACTTTTGATTAAAAACGAGTGGTTGACCATATCAGAAGCCTTCAGTGCCAAATATTATAAGTGTTTTAACAATTTGAGTATATTTCAAGTGCGAGATTTTCTATATATTTATAAGCTTTTTATTACGATTTATTATAAAGTATTTAAATATATTTAGAGATAATATATTTATGTTAAAACAATGGTAACTTATTACTTTTATCTTAATACTTCTCTCTCCTCTAAAACTTACACACATATAAGCCCTTTCAAAATATCCAAGACAAACCTACACACGTATATACCAATAACATTAGAATAGTATACTAAGTTTAAATAAAATCGTTGGAGCCGTTGTTTTTGAGAAAATCGAAAAAAACTGAAAAAAAAACAAAACCATTCACTAAAGTGGCTTCATTAACAAATATTACAAAACTAGAAAAGGTGATGTTTTGTTACTGTAGAATGAGCTATTGGCCGGATTTAATTGTTTATGTTCACCTCTTTTATCAGATCAAATCTTTCTCTTTCCAACAGTGGTCAGACACATAATAAATGATCCCAGGTCTAAACAGTTACAACATCATCGCAGGGGTAAGCTATCATTGTGCCTCCCAGCATTCCAAGCGCCTTGCAGTCATATACGAAATGTAACTTAATGGAATCAGGGAATGTTCAATTAGCAGCGTGATGTTCATTGCTGCCCTTTAGCTGTCTGATCTGCAGCCTCATTTCCTGTTATGCCTGAATGTGCTTTCATCCACTTAATCCCTATTTTCCAACCGCCTTTTCTCAGGCTTCTCAACTGTTCTCTAACAAGTTGGACGTTCATATTCAGCTTGTGTTGATTATTAAGCATAGTCAGATCACATTCACTGTCTATATTAATAATGGCATTCTTGGTGGTAGCTAATTTATTTTGCTAAGATGGCAGAGTGTAATATTTTAATCAATTGTGTTTTGAAATTCATAACTTTTTCGTTCTTACATAAAGTACTGACTATATTATTTGTTGACACTGTTGAGTGATTGGTAGTCGACTGAGAAGGCTCCGGGCGCCAATCTCCAGATTGATACCCCACAAAATAAACAATTAAATTCATGGATACATCACACTGGAAAAGAGATAGAAACTGATTTCTGATGCTTACGCCTGCCGCTTCAGCGCTGCAGTTCTATTAAGGCGCACTTCAACGGCCATTAACCCTTCTTTCATGCTCATGTGGACAGGCAAACAAATGGGTCTTCCAGCATCGAGCTCCCACCAATTCCAAATCGTATTTAAGCTCGCCAATCCCAAAGATTAGGTCAGTTAGTAATTGGTCTTTCAAGAAGTATACAACCACTTTCATGAAAAAAAGCAGCCATATGGGGAAGTATTCAAGAGCAAACTTAGAAACTTAAGTAATTCCAGGTGAACTTAGAAATTCTCAAAGAATTACAATAAGCGCCAACTTCTTCCAAGAAGTAATCAACTATTTTCACTCAACTCTCGGTCAAGAAGCTCTTTTGCAGACCAGAGTGTTCTCTATAAGCTACAATGCTGTAACTGTACGACAACACCGCTCAACATTTGTTTGGTTTTATAAGTTTTAAAGCTTGTCTGCATTCTATCGGCAACAGTTGGAAAAAAATTCCTAGTACGAGAGCCCATTCGTGATTGCTGCCATTGTGTTTCCCAGCATTCCATGCTCCTCTGCCTTGCCGTCATACACGAAATATAACTTAATGGAATCAAGGAATATTTAATGTGCAGCGTGATATTCATTGCCACCAGTTTTGCCGTCAGATCTGCAGCCTCATTTCCTGTGATACCTGAATCTGCCTTCACCCACTGATGACTGATGATTTAAATTCCATAGCATAGTCAGAGCACATTGACTGTCTGTATTAATAACAGCTTTCTTTGTGCTATCTAATTTATTTTGCTAAGATG
>JAAEAF010011982.1:0-13085 GCA_011037195.1 Triatoma infestans | reverse complement strand
CACATCGTGTCATAACTCTACTCTAACCCTATATTCTATAAAATCATTGCAAGTCCAGTGCAGTTTGTTTAGACTTATAGCCATATTATAACAGTGTCTTCATATCTCGTCTAATTAATCAATCCCAATTTCTCTTCTCATCAACTCCATTATACAGAGCAAATACAGTTGATACACTCATTATATTGATACACAGAGTGTATAAACTGTACTTGCTCTGTGCAAGTGTATGTTATTACACTGTTTAACAAAAACGTCCTGATGATAGGCGAACACCCGAAACCGGTCAATGACCACAAAAAGAAGCAGGCTATAACGGAAGCAGGGTGGGTATCTGATACAATTTTTTTTGGATTCAGTGGGGACCTCAAAACATGTATTTCCGGTGATAACTTAATTTCGAAAAATCTGTCACGATCGTAATACTTCCTCTTATTATTATTAGTAAGAGAATGTAAAAAAAATTGTCTATTTATTTCTTGTATAAACTGTTATAAGTGAATTTCGTTTGAGTGTTTCATAACAGATTTTTTTTTTTCGGTTGGTATTATCCTTCTGAAAATTTCGTATTGTACATGGTTACAATACTTGACCCAGATTTTATTAAAAAAAAAAAGAAAAAAAAAATTTGTTTATAGGATGTTTTAAGAGTTTGGTTTATCATTTACATAAGAATTTAATCTGTAGATATTGCATTCAACAATTCAAGTAGACGGTCAGAATAAATATATTCTTTTCATTTTATTTATATTTCTTACTAGATAATCAATAGTTGAGTATTTTTTTATTTATGTAGATGGTTTGAATCTAAAAATTAGATTCTATATTAAATGCAAAAAAAACAGTCTGCAAATTTTTTTTTTTAGTATTTTCTCCATAAAAGAAGAAAGTACTTCTTATTTATCCCGTTCAGGGTAAAGGGTACAGTGATCATCCACACTAATTTCTCTTGCTGCAGTTTATAATTTTATATAAACTGATAAATTATCTTTAAACTTCAAATTGTACTAATTTGTCAAAACTAGGTTATATTAACTATACATACAGTGTGGCCTATCACTTTTATTTGAAACTTTTCCTAAGAAAATTCATTTTGAGGGGGGGATTTTGGGGGGAATGGAGGTTATGCTTTCCTTAAAACAATCGTTTTATAACGTTTAGAGATTTTTTTCAATCATGTATATAAATTAAAGACATGTCATGGGATTCGAATCATTAAAGATTCATAGGATCCGAAGAGCGAAGAAGCATACATTAAATGAATCAAATTTAGTTACTCCCCTTACCTCTAGGCCAAACTAGGAAAGAAGAGTTAGATTCATACAAATAGAGCGACAGCTGAAGACTTCAGAGGACAGTTTACGACAGTTTTTATAACAAGGCGCATTCAGTCAGCAACCTAACTGCTACCTTCTTACTCAGCCAGTCTGTCTCTTTATATTTTTCTCTCGCTATCTAACTTCTAATTCTACTGTAGTAAAGTCTTTGCAGTTTGTGTATTCTATTCATTATACAGTGTTCAGCATATTATCTAGTTTAAGAGAAATTCATTTTGAGAGGGGTTTTGGGGGAATGGAGGTTATGCCTTCCTTAAAATAATCGTTTTATAACGTTTTGATTTTTTTTTTTAAATCATGTATATAAATTTATGACATGTAATGGGATCCGAATCGTTAAAGATTCATAGGATCCAAAGAGTGGAGAAGCATACATTAAATGAATCAAATTTTGTCATTCCCCTACCTCTAGGTCAAACTAGGAAAGGACAGTTCTATTCATATAAATAGAGCGACAGTTTACGACAGTTTTTATAACAGGGCGCATTCAGTCAGCAACCTAACTGCTACCTTCTTATTCAGCCAGTCTGTCTCTTTATATTTTTCTCTCGCTACCTAACTTCTAATTTTACTGTAAAGTCCTTGCAGTTTGTGTGTTCTATTCATTATACAGTGTTCAGCATATCATCTAGTTTATTGCTCTAAAATCCATTCACTCTAATTCTCCCTCTTTCTCACATCCATTATAGGCAACTGAACATCTAGTAAAAATTATATGTTTGAAGAGAATTAATCAATTGTATAACTATGTAAATTGCATTAAGAGAAAGTCATATGAGTGTTTCACACTAGATTTATCGAATTTACACTGGAAATATACGTTTTGAGGTCCCTAAGTCCGAAAAATTGTGTGTTTTAGTTTTTTTTTAGAAGAATAATGTGTGTATGTGAAGAGCTTAGCTCAAAAAAAAGAAAAAGAAAACAAGATCGTAGAAAGTTAAAACTTGACATTCTGTTTAGATATCACCATGGATCCGATAGTAAGTTATCTGTCAAAATTCATCAACTGGAAGTATTACTTTCTACTAAATGGACTTTTCTCTTTTTTTGTTATTTTCTCAAAAAGTCTCTCCAACTCCTGCTCTTTAAACATGATATATCAACTACATAAATTAAATGCTACAACTTTTATTTGAAACATTTCTCTGGGAAAGTTTATTTAAAGCAGGTTTATTGGGGAAGGTGGGGAATCAGTTCTTGGAAGTTCAAAAAAATTAAGCCTTGTCCAGAGTTAAGGCATTTAGTGGTGAAAATAAGCTCAAATGGTTGTGACTCCGACATTAATCGAAATATACTGTAAGGAAAACGCATGGTGGAGTTCTAAATTCGTTACTTTGGGCTAAGGAGGTCACCGTTAGATAACAAAAAAATAAAAAGGTTGTATCAATGCGCTAGTGAAGAGCGACACGCTCCACGGGTGTGAAATATGTGGGAGCTGAAAAAGAAAAACAAAACAGCAGTTACTCATGCTGGAAATGGTGTTTTGGCGAAGAAGTGTAGGCATCTCCCGCCTCCAACATACCAAACGACAAAATAAGAGAAAGGGTAGGAACTGAGCTGAATATACTTCACAAGGTCGGAACAAAAAGGCCGTACCGGCCACATAAAACAGGATAGCTAATAATGATAGGTGGCCAAAACTTATAGATGAATATGAGAAAGCGAGGTCTACCCACAAGAAGATGGACGGAGGACGTCGAGGAAGAGATGGCAGGAAAGAGTACTGTCGAGGGACAACTGCTTGAATAGAAAGGTTATGGCTGATGGGAAAGAAATGCAGTAAAATATTGCCCAAGCCATAAAAAAAAAAAAAAAGTGCTAATTTTGTTTATTATACGATTCCTTCATCTAAATAATATCGAGCAGAATTAAATTATGTAACCAAAATTCAGAAATTGAAAAAAAAAAAACTCGGTTAAACCAGAAGTGCATATTTACTGAACAGTTTTTTTTTTCTCAATTTTTCTGCGATGTTCTCCATTAATATAAATACTGAGGCCTATCGTTTTTTATTTGAAACTTTTCTCAGAGAAATTTCATTTAATGGAGGGGAGGTTTTGTGAGAAGGTTAAGGTTTAAAAAGTGGTTTTGTAAAAGGATCGAAGAGAGGGATCTAAAGAAAGAAAGAAAGATAAATTTATTATGCTCTGGGACTTATGTCCCTTAAGAGCAACCATAAAATTTACAATGTTAAAAATATTTTCTCTGATCTGAGAGATTAAATAGAAATAAATTCTTAACTACTATTTACATCCATATAAATATGAAAATAAGTACATATATAAAATATGTACATACATAAAAATTACTAATAATAATAAATTAATAAAACACTAGTAATAATAGTATTAATATAATAATGTAAAACAAAAAAAAAAAAAAGAAAAGAAAAATAACTTCTATATACAAACTTAAAAATCTCTTTTGTACAATTCAAACAAATAATTATAATAGAAAAACTTAAAACTAGGCAGTGATTACTTGTTGGTCAAGTCAGTAGGTAGGTCGTTCCGAAGTCTGCTGGCAGTACTGGCAGAACAGTAAAAGAGTTTTGGTACGTTACAGTCCTATGTGGTTGTATGTAAAGTCTGGAATCGACAGTCCTTGTAGTTCTTAAGTCTAGTGCAGCTTTTTGTGTAAACATGTCATATAAGTATTTTGGAGTCTGTGTCCTAAACAATTGGTATATGAAATTTCCCATAAAGTATGTTGACGGTAGTCAACAGTAAGCCAGTTTAAAGTAAAGTAATGTGGTGTAATATGTTCGTCTTTTCTAATATTTAATATAAAACGGATACAGGAGTTAGATGATCTATGGAGTTTGTGTTAAGTTCCGCAGTAAGATCAGTATATACACGGCAGCAGTAATCAAAATGAGGAAGTATGAGAGTACAAACTAGCTGTTTACGGAGAGATATAGGCAACATATTTTTATGGAGTTTTAGCTGGTATAGAGATTTATAAATACTATTGCAAATATTACTAACATGGCTATTCCAAGATAACGTATTAGAAATCGTCACACCTAAACATTTCGCAGTCGTAACATAAGGTATATTTACGTTATTAACAGTAATTTTGGAAATTAGGTCTAAATTAATTGTATTGTATATTTTCTACTGCCAATTATCGTTGCTTTTGATTTTGTTATATTAAATGCAATAAAATTTGACTGTGTCCAGCTAAGGATGGAATTCACATCAAGCTTAACTTTCTCAATGCCAGCTTCTAATTGCAACGTTTAAAATATTAGTTAATTATTGGCTTAATAGTCCACAACTGGGCCTAGCCCCTCAATAAGTCGGTCCCCATTCTACTCTATCTTGAGCCTTGATGTGTGTAATAGGATCCGAAGTGAGGGATTTAAAGCAGAGAGAGAGCGGTACAAAATTGAGAATCTCACTCGCTACTTGGCCAAACTATACTGGGAGACTCTGTATGTATACAGCTGCGCTATTCCTACAAGAAGAGAGTCTTTAGAACAGTTTATACAGCAGTTACCACGCGTCAGCAACCAACTACTACCCTTCTCTTTACGCAGTCTAAATCTCTCGCTACTTAATTTCTATTTACCTAAAGTCCTGGCAGTTTTGTAACTCTATTTTATTATACCGTGTTCAGCATTCATTCTAGCTTATTTCCCAAAGATCTTTCCTCACTAATTTCTGTCCTACTAAATCCTGTTATATTAGACCATCTCAACTGGCATAAGCTTATTTGCTATTTGATCGGCATTCTTTTCATGGTGTATTAGTTGTCTAAAAAAACGGGTTGTGTTAGATAGGAGTTCAGTATACGATTAACATCTTGACTCCTCAAATGATATGACCACCTTTCAATAATATCAGCTTTGAAAACTAACAAACCTTCATATTATTGAAGTTACATTTAGCTGGAAACTCTGTTGCCATGTGTTACTGAGATTATGGAACCAGTGGTTTTTTTTTTTAATGCGATAGTAAGTTGATGGTTCTTAAATAATTAATCATTATAGTAAAGCATTTTTTTTTAGTTTCATTTGGAGACATACGAAGAAATTAAAGCCACAGATTGAATGTCCTCTCTGATACTGTGACCAAGTTATCTATAGCCTTAATATCTTTACCCCCAGTTTCAGTAACGTTACTGATCAAAAGGGAGGGATCTAAAGCAGCGAAAGAGACACAAAATTGAGAATCTCACTCGCTAGTTTGGCCAGACTGGAGTGGGTATATACAGCTGTGCTATTCTTACAGGGGGACAGTCTTTAGAACAGTTTATACAGCAGTTTCAACGCGTCAGCACCCAACTACTACCCTTCACTTTACTCGGTCTAAATCTCTCGCTACCTAATTGCTATTTACGTGTAAAGTCTTGGCAGTTTTTTATGTCTCTATTTTATTATACAGTGTTCAGCATTCATTCTAGCTTATTTTTCTCATACCTTTTCTCATTAATTTCTCTCCTTCTAAAACCTATTATAGTGTCATTAAGTTTAGATTCTTCTATAGATATAAATTGTACTAAAAACACCTAGTAAGGAAATTGCAATGTGTAAATTGCAAGAAAGAGAAAGTTATGTGAGTGTTTCACATCAGATTTTTTTTGATTTTTTATTGAGAAGACCATGAAACATATATTTACAAGGAAAACTCACTTTCATTAATTTCACACGATGGCAGTAGTAACCACTTCTTATATTTAGTAAAGTACAAGAAAGTAAAAAAAAAAAAATCACTCCATTTCTATGTCAACTCAAAGACTTATATGAATATTATAATTAACGAGTTCCAGGTCAGGTAAAGTTCCTAGAAAATTACATTGAGGCGGTAGGTAACGCAAAACCTCATTACATATCAGGCAACATATATAAACATGCCATTAATAAGGATTTTATCTTGGAATATTCTGTTATTTTTTTTCTTGCATAACCTATAATTATATTGTGGATATAATATTTTTGCACGATCATAACTCAAAAGCAATATAAATTAATTTTGATATTTTTTTTGGTTTTCTTTTTATAAACAATCAAAAAGATTAATAAATGACATAAACTCTTAAAGTTATCAATACAGTAAAAGGGAATTTCTGACCTGTGAATAGCTTCTTTGAAAACTACTTAAATCTAAAGTTTGCCAAATTAAGCCAAGATTATACGGAAGAAAGGAAAGTTTAAGAAATTTAAGAATTACCATTATAAACGAACGTAACTGATATTACGAGATTAATATTAATCTGTAGAAATCTGGTGTGAAATATACACATGACTTGGGGCGGGTGTTGGTGTAGTGGTTATGAGCATGGATTTGTATGTGGGAGAACCCCAGTTTGTGTCGCGCATATAATTTTATATTTGTTTAAAAAATGTTATTAGTAAAGTAGGTGCTTCCGCCGCCACTACACCAACTAAGCCTGCATGTGTGTGAATTGCACATCTCTTTCTCTTACTCCAATTAATACAGCTTCATTAAAAAGTATTTTTTTAAAATTTGTAATGTTTAGCAACGTTTAGATGGGCTGGCCATAAAACTCATCTATAATCCATTCTTTTGGCAAAAATGTTTCAAATAAAAGTAGAAAAGTGTGTAGATAGTATTGGGGGGGGGGGGGTGTTTAAACAAAATCGTGATAACTGTTTTTCGAGAAATTAAAAAAAAAAAAGCTAAAAAAAAAAATAATCCTTAAGGACGCATTTTCGGTTGTTGGATATATTCCCACCCCAAACTTTCGTCAGAGTAAATCTAATCAAACCACAAGTGTCGATTGAAACGAAAACAACAGCATCAGAGACATTTTCCGTGGTAGCCTGCTTCATTTTGTGGTCATCGACCGGTTTCGGGCGTTCGCCCATCTTCAGGATGCGTTCTTCAGACAGTGTGCCAACACAGACTCGTACAGAGACTTAGTTTCACACTAACTCCCTTTAGTGTGTTACTGAGTTAGTGTGAAACTAAGTCTCTGTACGAGTCTGTGTTGGCACACTGTCTGAAGAACGCATCCTGAAGATGGGCGAACGCCCGAAACCGGTCGATGACCACAAAATGAAGCAGGCTCCCTCGGAAAATGTCTCTGATGCTTTCCAGCTCTGCGGAACCAACCACCACAACGAAAACAACAGCGTTTAAAGTGAACTCTCTGCATGAAATTGATAGATTTATTTTGATGGTCGATGAAAATCCGAAAGCGGTCAGGAACAAAAGAAATATGCATGCTACGACGGATAAAATACCAGGATCTTAATATCCTGGAGCGCTCTAGTGTGGGTATGTCCACCTCCTTCTCCTCCCGGTAACTATCCATCCAGGATCTAGAATCTTCTCCGAATGACAGCATCTGAATCTCAGCTGAATGACAATCCGTTAGGAGATGGATGGTGTTTTCTCCATCTCCCCATAGAATTTGCACATGCTGTTCTAACAGCAACCAAAGAGAAGCTCAGCAACCAAAGAGAGTAAAGAGAAGAGAAACAAACCCAAACACTCTCTCGGGCTGGCGTGGTAGACTGTCTCTTTATTATTATACATAGTTAACTAGTTTAACCAGGTCTTCTCATTTCATCAACCAGACCTAAATTCTCTCCACCTAACACATCCATTATACTGCCACTTTCCAAAGCCCAGCTTCGTCAGGTGTCCCCTGAGTCTACAAATGCCCCGTGAGGAAACCCGTAAGAATGCGGAGCTTACTCTTACGGAGGCCAAATGCATGCTTTCGATCTCCCTGGGTTATTATTCCCAAAGCAGATCTTTGCCTGACTCAGTCTTGGGACGGAGTACCAGAATTAAAACCTCCTTGTTTTCTCTTTTTTCTTGAATTCCTCTAGGCTAGATTGGTCCAACAAAATGGAGTTGCAGCACCGTTCCTTGCCAGAGCGTCGGCCATCTTATTCCCTTCAATGCTAACATGCCCTGGTACCCAAAAGTGGGTGACTACAAATCCTCTTTAAAATTGCTCTATTTATAAACGTTTAGTTGGGATGGCCATAAAAAAAACCATAAAGGTTCCAGCCTTCAGCGTATTCCAGTCCCTGCAATCTAAAATCCTTAGAACCATTGTCAACGCTTCCTATTATGTCTCTAAAAAAACAATCCACACAGACTTGGACATACCGTTTCTACAAGACGTTATCAAAACTCGATACAACAATATATTCCACATGTCCTTATCCTCTCATCTTCTTGTCCGTCGTCTTTCGTCCCGAACCCTCCCTAGCAACCCTTCCCGACGCCTGAAACTTCAATGGTCACGAGACTTGCTCACAGAAGATAACGAACAACAACAACAACAACAACAACAACAACACAGAAGATAACGAACAACAACAACACAGTAGATAACGAACATTAACAATATTTATAAGGGTTTCCTATAAATGTGGAGCTGAGGCAGGGAGATCCGATGTCCCCTGTTCTCTTTAACTTAATTCTGGCAGTGGCTGTCCGTAATATAACTGAGAATCCCTGGGGGTAGCATTTATAACCGCCTATCCCAGTTTTTTGTTTATGCCGATGATGTAGCAATTGTTGCAAGATCGGCAGCTGCACTAAAAAATGCTTTGGGGGAATTAGAGGAAGGAGCCGCAAAATATGGTCTAGAAATAAATGGAGAAAAGACTAAATAGATGGTGACCACTTGAAGATTGAGGAGATTCGCTGACTTAAAAGTTGCTGAACATCGCTTTAAGGCTACAAAAGATTTCAAGTATCTAGGCAGCTTTACTAACGTGCAAAAACGACGTAAGCCAGGATATTAAGAGTAGAATAAGCGCTCGAAATAGATGTTATGCAGCCTTATTGCCGACACTCCGAAATAAATGCATATCAAGAAGGCAAAAGTCACTATTTATTGGACGATCCTCAGACCAGTAGTTTTGTATGGTTCCGACACCTGGACCTTAAGGAAGGCGGATGAAAGAAAGTTATATACCTGGGAAAGAAAGGTGTTACGGACGATATATGGGCCTATCCAGGAAAATGGAGTATATCGAATAAGGAATTAAGTGAGCTTTACAGGGAGGATGATCTTGTGGCCACAGCAAAGACAGGCAGACTGCGCTGGTTGGGGCATCTGAAACGAATGGATGCCAGTCGGGGGGGGGGGAGAGGGTCTATGAGGGCATCCCGGAGAGAAAAGACGCGGGGAAGGCCCCGTTTAAAATGGCTACAGGTTGTAGAAGAGGATCTGGGGAAGATGGAAGTAAGGCAATGGTGAAGGAAACTGAATGAGAGAGGCGCCTGGCAGGAAATTCTTCTGGCGAAGGCCAAGATTCTTCAAGGACCGTAGAGTCAATGAAGAAGAAGAAGAACAACAACAACAACACAGAAGATAACGAACAACAACAACAACAACAACAACAACACAGAAGATAACCGAACATTAACAATATTTATAAGGAGTGCTACCACTGGGTAGTTTCTCCTCTCTTTTGTTTATAATTACTCACACATATTTACTTATGGCACTTATACTGTTGTAAATAACAATAAAAAATTATTAAAAAAAAAATTGTATACTTGTATAAACTTGTGACTTATAAAACAGCGCCCTCTGTCTCAAACCCCACAACTTTGTAGCGGCATTTTAAATTTAAACCTAAAATGACAGGTCCCCTAGAACTAACGTAAAATAAAATTTTTTACGATAAAGGTGTTTCAAATAAAAGTGATACTTTTTGTATTTGTGGTGTATTGGTATCGTTTTATTGATACCGGAAGTTGAAGTGATGAGTAAGAGTAAGAGATTGTTAATTAGAGGGTAATAGATTAGAGAGTTGGTATTCGAAATGCGTACTGATTTATAAAAATATACTATATTTTAACAAATAATTTAAAGAGATATAAAATAGAAAAACTAAGATGCACAATTGTAAATAACTATAAGAATTATAAAATGAATATAAAATATTAAAGAAGTTAGTAAAGTGTTAAAACCTTAAATAGGGACGCGCTCGCGATATGAGATGGTGCTTCTGATCTGAAAACTGATGTAGGCGTTTGATGCCTGAATCGAACTGAATCCCTCCTCCAGTGGGGCGACGTGTTATATTTGCATCACTCACACATCGACGCTGATGTGTAAGTACGTGTAACACTAAGACATCTCTTGTGGTATATTGACCCTAGGGGAGGTCAGTAGTTAACAAGGGCTGATTTGGCCGGGGTGGCGACGCTTTGTTAACAGATGGTGGGCCAGGTAGGCCAGTAAGGTATTATCTCTTGACTGTATATTGACCCTTTTTGAAAGAAATACAAAAAGGGTTTGCCGCGGTTCATGATCTGCAGGTAGCGGCTGGCTGGACCCTTTTCCAATTTTCAACCACTAGTTGTAATTTTTAGATTTATTTAAAAATTATCTCTTCTTTTTTTTTCTTGCTATCGCTATCACATCACAGTGGTAATTTGTATTCCAAGTTTAAGGAAATTGTATGTAACAGGTTGAGAAAATCGCAAAAAACTGAAAAAAAACAATTAGTAAAGGGGTATGTATCGGTTGAGGAATTTTTCCAGGTAAGTTCCTATGTAGGATCCTCCATGGTGATACTCAAACGGAATGTCAAGTTTTAACGCTGTACGTTTTTTTGTTTTTTTCGTTTTTGAGAATGTTCATATAAAACACACATACACCGTTTTTTAAAAACCACTTCTTTGGACACTGAAGACCGCAAATTGTGTATTTCCGGTGGAAACCTCGATATCGAAAATTTAACACGATTACAATATTTTTTTCTAACAGCCGTTAGAGAAAGTAATATTATGATTACAGCTGTTTACTAGGAAATGCCAGAAAATCCTTATTGCACTCTTTGATTAATCGCTTTTCTTCAGACTTAGAATTTTGGCAAAGCATTTGGTGGTTTCCTTAATGAACCGTTTATAGTGGAAACAATATAGAGTATAAAGGGAGGTCTGAACATATTACTGACACTTTGATTTATTTCATTCATACACTCAATAGAGAATTTTAGAAAAGTTTGTTCTTGATAAAGGTTGAGTTTTACTGCCTTTGATAATAATTCAAACTTCATAGTTATTTTGATTTTGTTTTGTTATTGACATTATAAGTTAACTAACAGTTCCCTATAACTTGTTCTTTTGTATTCATCAACCATTTATTTATTAAAACTTTTATTTGTTTTCTTTTAACTGTTTTGAATTTTATAATAGAGGTGTTTTATAAAATTTCACCATTTTGTATTATTTACTTTCTCTTACTAGCTGGTAACAGGAAGTATTGCGATCGTGTCAAATTTTCAATATCGAGTTTTCACCGGAAATATATGTTCTGAGGTCCCCTGAGTTTGAAAAAGTGGTCTGTGTGACTGTCTCTCACTCAAACCCTGTGTATGTATAGTCAGCATATTTCAAATTTGGAAAATTGCCATAAGATCAAAAACATGATGTTTCGTTTAAGTTCTATAAGGTTTTTTATTTTTTGGACAAAAGTGGTCAACGGAAGTACCAACCACTTTACTGATTGGATTTTTCCAGTTTCCAAAACGATTTTCTTTAAACTTGAAATACCAAACTATACATATTTTTGCATTTATTCCACCGGAAAAATTCATTTAAAAGGTTTTTGGGAGAAGAGTGAGGTTATACTTCTCTCTAAAGTGTTATATGCCCTAAGCAAGTCCATATTATCACACTATTTTATCAAGACATCCTGATGATGATAATGATGGGCGAACGCCTGAAACTGGTCCATGAAGTCACAAAATGAAACAGGGGCTATCATGGAAAATATCTCTTGATGCTTACCAGCTCTGCAGACCCAGATTTAAAGAAGGCGTGATTGCTAACCGTTTGGAGCATAGGACTATGCTCTGCGTCGAGAGGTTCTGTAGTAGGTGGAAAATTAAGATAACTCATCCAAAACTGAGGCTATTTTGTTCACCAGGCGCAGGCCGGCGTTATATCGGCGTGTCAATTTAGGGGGTCAGCCAATACCTTGGTCTGCCACTGTCAAGTATCTAGGCGTGGTTCTCGACCGGAGGCTCACCTTTACTAGCCACACAAGGGACAGAATCAATAGGGGAAAGGCGGCTATATGAGTGTTATTTCCCTTGTTTTGTAGGGAGTCTAGCCTCTCCCAAGAGAATAAGCTTTTACTTTACAAGACAGTGTTATTATATGTTAGACCAACAAGACAGTGTTAGTAGACCAATTTTATTATATGCCTGTCCCTCCTGGAGCATGGCATGTCGATCCAGGGTCGCCTCGCTGCAGGTGATGCAAAATAAGTTACTGAGATTAGTAACTTCCTCGCCCAGGTATACCCGATTACTAGACCTATACGTTTCTACGAACATCGACTATGTTCAAGAATATATTAGAATCGCCACAGAGAAATTTTTTGACAGGT
Source organism: Triatoma infestans (assembly GCA_011037195.1). Lineage (NCBI taxonomy): Eukaryota > Metazoa > Arthropoda > Insecta > Hemiptera > Reduviidae > Triatoma > Triatoma infestans. The sequence continues at coordinate 405 of JAAEAF010011982.1, read as the reverse complement.
GCAACTTAAGCACTAATCAACTCTGCATAGTAATAGGGGACTATGACTTGGGGGTTGTGCTCAGGCACAGTAGGAGGCTTATGCCGGATCCATTTTGTAGAGTCTGTGAGACAGAGGAGGAAACACCCATCCATCTTATGACTGATTGCCTGAGTTGTGGGGAAATTAGGTTCAGGAGCTTTGGTCGGAATAGGATGGCTGTGGAAGAGCTTGGGCTATTTCCGCTTAAGGTTATTGTCCTATTTATTCGGACTGCGGTGAATCTTAGATGGATTAAATCCGGGTCTGGATTTTTGCTCTAGACCCGGTTTGTTGTTGTTTTTCTTGGGGTAGCTATATGGGCCCAGTGAGGCTTTGGATAGCGTAGGGTTTGGTCTCTCCCCACAGACAAATAATAATAATAAT
>JAAEAF010011981.1:0-12070 GCA_011037195.1 Triatoma infestans | reverse complement strand
AACTAAACTTATTCGATTTATTAAAAAAAAAAAAAAAAAAAAATGATAAAGCAATTGAAACAAAAATTAGTGAAGAGAGAAACACTTAGTTGGCTCACTATTATCCTTATACCCTTCCGGCTGCGGTTCAGTAGGCTAGTGTTTCTTAATAAAGAGTTTTGCCTGCCTCTATCCTGGTGTTCTCTCCCACGGTTGCCCAGACGTTGTTCTTCTATCCAATCCTTGATAGAAACTTGGGTTAGGCTTTTGGACAAACCGCAGAACGACTCGGGACCCATGAAAATGTCCTTCGAACCCTTCCTCGCTAAGCTATCCGCCTTTTCGTTGCCAAAAAATCCTGCGTGCCCCGGCAGCCAAGCGAGTGTCAGCTTTTTCCCAGCACCCACTTTGATTGTGGTGGTTGGGCAACCCCACACCAGTTGTGAGATAATTTAGTGTGACAGCCTGACTATTGGAGTATGTGACCACACTCCTCCCCACTAATCCTTGCCTTAAAATCTCCTCAGCACAGAACTGTAACGCCACCACTTCAGCCTGGAAGACTTCCCCAAACTGGCGTTAATTTTAACCTTAGGTCCTACTCCAGCTCCGATCTAAGTCTGAGCCTTGGAGCCGCCCGAGTACCAGATTGAGTTACCGAGCAGAGGGGCCACTACTTCATTCACTTCTGTCTGGTATTGTAATACGGTAATTTCTATGGAAATTGAACCTGGAATTCATCCTATCAGTTGGCATACCAAGTTAATGGTCGGCCTTAATTTCCTTAATCAGCTTTTGATTGGCAAATCCAAATCTACTGGTAGTCATTGAAGTGGCAGCCATTGAAGGAGCCTCTGAATTCCCATTCTGATCCATTACAATATAAAATCTTTAATACATATGTCTCAAAAATCAAGAAATAATAATTAAAATAGTTGTTTAAAACTATCATTATTAAAATATTAATTACTTTTTTATTTTACTTACTACTTATTTATCATTTATTATTTATTCATTACTTATTATCCGTAAATATGATAATTTATAATCCCACAACATGGTCAGGGAAAGTTCTCGTGAGTCTGGGCATTGCCTCCCTGGCATCAAAGCACAGGCCAATTTACGGAGAATACCCTTTCGCCAAACTACCCAAGGAATTTCTCTTTATAGAAGTCAATGCATTTTTCATTTGCTTCTCCTTGGCTACTTTTTCAGCCTGACAATTCGTCGTTACTTTCGTAACTCACGGTGGGATCAATGATCAGAGCGGTTTTACAGTTATTTGTAATTTAATAATGTCTGTATATCTCACTGATCTGTTGGTATCGTTACCACGAGGTAATTGGGAGCATATTATTCCTGAGTACTGGTGTTTTCTCTACCGTATTTCGAACAGAGGGGCCTTTTGTCACCTACAGACTGACAACCCATTTTTGGGATATCGCGCAAAGGAGCATAGTTTATATTTAATTTGAGTGTGTTAATCCACTCGAATCCAGAAAGCAATTATTTATTGTAAATAAAGTTATTTACTTGGGAGTCTTTTTGAAGTGCCGGATTTCAATCCCCCACCACTTGCTATTTGCCCATTCATCAAAAGCGTATATCAAGCACTGAATGCCTTAGTTTACTTATGTCGAGCCACCACTTATACCACTTCAATATCTAGACGTTGGATACATTCAGTTACTTTTTTTCTCAAAGTCAAAGCTTACTTAAAACTGAAAATATGGTACACTCGTAGTTAGGTTGTGAGCATTGGACAAATGCTAGAGAGGAACTTACCATTGTCAATAGACTAATCCGAGATCATGATGAATTCGAGGGCGTAAAAAACATTCCTATCTAGGTTTGTTTATTATAAAAATGAGAAATAATAAATATCAGTCTCATTTTAATTTATCAGCTTTCTAGAAACTTTTGTTTCAGTGTTTTTGGTTTTTTTAAAGTCGGTTAAATTACCTTTTTTTTTCTCTCTCTCCCAAGCCATGACTTAGGCTATTAAGCCATTCTACGTCAAGCGGGCTAGTATAAAAAAGGCTGCGCTGGCAACTGATGTTGTTCGTTTAGTTGGATATTCAGGGGGCACGTGACAACAATCACGGACTCGAATAACTTTACCCTGCACAAATTGGTTAAATTACTAAAGTGTTTAATTATATTCCTTTGACATATCACAGTAATAATAATCAGTTTATCAATAGTTTTATTTAATTAATTGATAATTTAATAATTGAAAGAAATATTACAAGTTTACCTACTTCAAACTCAATATAGTGAAAAAAATATTCATTTTAGATTTTCTTCCATTATCCATTTCCGGTAAAAAAAACATTAGTAAATTGTTTTTTCTAGGAATAAAAAAACCAAAGGAGATAAACCCAAACAGTAAGATAATATTTATAGGTATAATAATTTTAACAATTATTTTTATTTTTTTATTTCGTTTAGTTTTATTATTTTATTTAAACCGTGATCCAGATGAAAGTATGGTTTCTATACAACATTCACAAATAATGATAACTTTAAAATGATTTATTTGATGAAAAGGAAAATAAATTGATTAAAAATAATTATTTTAATTCTTTTTATTGTGCAGATCACTAATAGTGGGCCTCCGGTTGAGAGAGCGTCAATAGTTTAGTATAAGTAGAGGTTTCGCTCATAATTACAATAGGATAAAATTCAGGATGATTGCTGGTAAACATTTTAAAGCAATACTGAGAAGAATGACAGTATTATAGGTTTGTCTTGACGGTGGATAAGAATCCGAAACCAGTCAGAACCAACAAAATGAAAAAAAAAATCATACATAAAACAGATTGGTTTAAAATTTCAGCTAGCAGCTACTCTGCTTTAAAAAAAAAGAAGCTTATTGTGGGCTTATAATGTGGGCGAAACAACTTCTTTTAATAAATAGTGAAAGCTATCTCAACCCCCTAACCAAGTGCGTACTTTTCAGTTGTCTAAGTAAACTCATTATTGAATTATAGAGCTTCTATCTGATTGACGCGAAAATTGATCGCGATTTAAATCGTCCAAACTATCTTTAAAAAAAAAAAAAAAAAAAAAAATTACTGGGAAGTTTAAGCATTTTTTATTTTATTTATTAATTGTATATTGATATTAATTGTTTATGTATTTAATATAAATAATAAATTATAAATGAATTTTTAAAAAAATTATTCCATTTAATGAAATTTAAATTTCTTGGACGACAATTTAAGTTGAAAAATATTATTTTTTTATGGGAGGGAGCCACCAAGAAATGGCTAAAAAAAATTAAATAAATCTGGATCACGGCCTTTTTTATGTAGCAAAAAAAAAAAAAAAAATACACCATTTTAAAAATCAACTCAAAAAAAAAAAACTTTTTTATTAAATTATATTGTCTAAATAATCTAATAATATATTTATAGTTATCACCAAAATTTCACAATGCAAAATTTAGATTTAGTGAGTAGAATTTAGATCTGGCAATATATTAGCTGAACTATAAGAAAAGTATTGCACCATTTTTGTAAACTTATAAAAGCAATTGTCTGTATTGTTATTTGTACGGATTTTATCCAGTTATATTTGCCAATAAGAGGTACAAACGGATGTCAGATAATTTTTGAAATTGGGTGAATATTTGTGTGTCGCATGATAGATAACACACAGATATATAATGGCACAATGAGCTTGATATTCTGGCTAAATGTCATCAAGAAGCGATGACAAAATTTTTTGGTTAAAAAATTGATCAACATATTGTTATATATTTTTTTTTGTTAACTTATCTGAATCAAGTTTTTTTTTTTTTAACAGTAGCGGAAATGTATCGCTTTGAAATTTGGGTAAACTCATTCAATCCATCCGAGACAATATTTTCTTTCACAATAAAGTCATAAGAGTTCCAGTTATCTGTCTCCTTAGTGAAGACTGACCGCTAAGAATGATTCAAAACATATTTTTTTGTAAAAAAAAAAAAATAAAAAATAATTACTTGTATTGTATTAAATTCGTCTCACAAGAGCGAAGTTGTAACGCTTGTTTCGAAAGAAGAAAAAAGATGTGCTAATAATCTATTATTATAATGGTAGTAGAGAGAATAGGAGAGAATGAATTTAGGAATGATGAAGAAGAAATACACTAATACATGTGCTGAACACTATATAATAAATAGAAGCACAAACTGCAAGGACTTTACACTATTAGAGAATAAGGTAGCGAGAGAATAATAAAGAGAGAGGCAGACTGGCTGAGTATTTAGGAAGTATGTAGATTGTTGTCTGCTGACTGGTGTGGAATACTGTTGTAAAAACTGTTCTGTGGCTATATATATATATATATGAATAGAATTCTCCCTCCCTAGTCTGGCCTAGGTGGCGAGTATCCTGAGGTTATTGGCATCATTGAAGCTGCTGCCTTGCGGGGCAATGGGAGAAATTAAAGAGGTGCGGATATTTTCTGATAGGCCGCATTTGGAGCAAGCCGTGTTGGAGTTCGAAATTGGTAGGAGAATGTAGGAGAAGGCTTAATATCTTAGCTCACAGGGGTAAAGTGCTGCTCTACTGGGTATCCGGACATGCGGGAATAGAGGGCAATGAGAGGGCGGATCGGCTGGCCAGGAAGGGATCATCCTTACCTTATTGTGGTCCCGAGCCAGGCCTTGCCGTCACTAAGACGTTCTGTGATAGACAGATTAGACTTTGGGAGACGAGAGTTTTGGAGAAATATTGGGAGGGCACGCAGGGGTGCCTCCAGGCTAAAAGATTCATCAATGGGACTAAGCAGGGGGTTTCAGATTGCCTCCTGTCCCTTAGTAGACTGGACAAACATGGCTGGCTAGCCATTTGCATAATATAGGGAGGACGTCTAGTCCCATATGTCAGAACTACGATGATGGAGTTAGGGAAACGGTATATCACTATCTATGTCAGAGTCCCCGTTTCGGTGGTATTAGGTTGCGTGTATTTGGGAGGGCATCACTCTCGCGGGATTGCCTGGGAGGGTTTGGAGGGCCCGGCAGACTACCGGGGGAGATTAACTACGGGGATGGTTAGGGGGCAAAATCGGGGAGGGGTGGGGGGTTAAAAGCCATATAGGCTTAGGTCCCAGGCCGAAAGGCACCCGGATTTAATAATAACTAATGTTTGATTCTTCGCTCTTCGGATTCTATGAATCTTTAATGATTCGATCTCATTACACTATTGTGGACGTTAAAACAGCACTGGTATCCTCAGTAAGCTGGTAAGGTATTTCCACACATTTAAAATAATCTCTCATCCCCCCCCCCCCGCTCCCAAAACCAAGTGTGAAACACTCACATGACTTCTCTTACTTCAATTTAAATAGTTACACGGAATTTTGGCCATACATAAAATTCTCATTAATATCATATGGACCAATGAAAAATCATATAATATATTGAAATGGTACTTTAGAGGAAAGCCCTAACGTCAGAAGCCTCCCTCTCCCAAGAAAATCTCTTAAATGTATGTGCATTACCGGAAAAATTATTTGAAACAGGAAGTTTTTAATTTTGATTCCTAATATACCTTTATATGATTCATATACCAAGTTTAAAGGAAGCCATTGTTATAGCCAATTCTTCGAGAAAATTACTAGAAAACTGAAAACAATTTATTAAGTAAAGTGGTATTTCCGGTCGACCGATTTTGTTCAAAACCTTATTATACCGCGCTCTGGTAGCACTTGAACGAAATATCAACTTTCAGCTTTTTATTTTTTTTACTTTCTCTTACTCCTAGTAAGAGGAAGTATTGTAATCGTGTCAAATTTCGATATTAAGTTTTCACCGGAAATATCCGTTTTGAGGTCCCCTGAGTCAAAAAAGTGGTTTTTAGCAAATGTGTCTGTGTGTGTGTCTGTGTGTATGTATGTTGTGAACAGCATAGCTCAAAAACGAAAAACCGTAGAAAGTTGAAACTTGATATTCCGTTTAGGTATCACCATGGGATCTGACACTACGTTATCTGTCAAAATTCCTCAACCGGAAGTACCACTTTACTAGTTGGATTTTTTACTTTTTTGCGATTTTCTCAAAATTGGCTCCTACGATTTTCTTTAAACTTGAAACATCAACCACACATACAAGGGGATACAATTTATTTAAAACATTTCTCTGGAAAAATTCATTTAAGGGCACTTTTGGGGAAGGCGTGGGGTTAGGTTAACCTCTAAAGTGCTATTTCAGTTTATTACACAATTCGAACATTTAAATATGTTAATTAGAATTAAATATGTTGTTGAAATTCCGAATTTGAGGAAAATCGGATAACCGGAAGTGCTTTAGTTTTAACACTTTACTAAATAATTTTTTCACTTTTTCGCGATTTTCTCAAACATGGCCCTGACGATTTTCTTGAAACTACACATATAAACTAAACATACAAAGATCTACAACTTTTATATAAAACATTTCTCTGGAAAAATTCATTGAAGGGCACTTTTAGGAGAGGGGGTAGGGCTACAGCTTCCTCTAAAGTGGTATCATACTTGATTATACAACTCTATCATCCAAATAAAATTAATTAGAAATAAATAGTTGGCCAAAATTCCGAGTTTGAAGGAAATCAGTAAACCGGAAGTGCGCTTTTATTGAATAGTTTTTTTTCAGTTTTCGACAAATTTCATTAAATTTGGTGCAAAAACTATAAAATTTGTTCGTTATAATTTTGAGAACTGGAGTAAGAGAAAGTTGTGTGAATGTTTCACACCAGATTTTTTTTTGAGTTGTGCTGGCCACAAACATACACATACACACACACACTCACACAAAGAGATAGTTTCTAAAAACTGCTTTTTCTGATTCACGGGGCTTATAATATTTATTTCGGGTGAAAACTCAATTTCAAAGACAATGCTAATGATATAAATTATTTTAATTAGTTTTCACAATATAAATTAATGTTTCTCTAGAGGAAGGGGTTTATAGAATGGTTGAACCTGTCCACTTTAGGAGTCTCCTAGAGAGATTCCTACGGATAACTGCTCAATTTATATTTTTTGAACAACAATAATTATGTGTTCCTAGTCAGCGTCCACTAAAGATAATTATATATTTGACCCTACTAAACAAAAATCTGGTGTGAAACACTCACAAAACTTTCTCTTACTCCAATTTACATAGTTACATAGTCCAATAGTTTTACGATCTCTTAACATATAACGCTTCTTATTATTATAATTTATTTGTTTAATTGCATTAATAATAAGTTCGATTCCTTTTTTTAATGTTGTTGTGAATGCGTAGATTCCCATGTTTAATAATTTCTGGAATGCGCCACATACATAAAATTAAGAACAACATAATGAATAGCTACAAGTACTCCAGGTCTCTCAAAAGTTTTTAACTGAAAATTATGAATTCCTTTGAGAAATTTTTGTGGGTGTTTAACATCAATTTTATTTTATTCCAATTAGTATAAGCGGCCAAATACAAAATGGCCGGCTTCTTACATTGGAAGTTGCATTTCCGCTTAATTTTCTTTTGCCTTCTTTTTCAACAATAGAATGAAAATTCTTAATTTTTTTCTATGTAAATCACATTAATTATATAAAATGGTAAATATTATATCAGAAATAACTTCTTTTTTTTTTTAAATTTTTATTGCACAGTTTGATAATTTATAAAATACTTACGAAAGGAAAATGAGTAAAAAAAATTCTAAACTAGATTTTTTCATAGAAATACTTAGCTATAAATAATTAGCCAATCACAGTGTATAAGAGAAGGTGTGAAATGTTGGTGTACGTTAGGCCAATCAGAAATTTGGAATACGAGTATCTTGTTGACCGTGTCACATTGACACCTTCACTATTTATTATAAATATCAAAAGTGTGCAATAAACTTAAAAAAAAAAAAAAAAAACTGGTGTGAAACACTCACACAACTTTCTCTTACTCCAGTTCTCAAAATTATAGTTGACAAATTTTATAGTTTGTGTACCAAATTAATTCAAATACGGCGAAAACTGATAAAAAATGTTCAGTAAAAGCGCACTACCGGTTAGTTAATTTCCTTGAAACTTGGAATTTTAGCCATCCTTTTATTTCTAATTAACTTTGTTAGGATGAGATAGAATTGTATAATCAACTTTAGAGAAAAACCGAACCCCACCCCCTTCCCCTAAAAGTGCCATTAAATGAATTTTTCCAGAGAAATGTTTTGAATAAAAGTTGTAGATCTTTGTATGTTTAGTTTATATATGAAATTTCAAGAAAATCGTCAGTAGTTATTTTTGAGAAAATCGTAAAAAAGTGATAAAAATAATTGACTAAAGTGGCAAAGTAAACGCACTTCCGGTCCATTCGATTTTTTTTTTTCAAACTCGGAATTTCAACAACATATTTAATTCTAATTAAAATTATTTAGAGTTGTTTAATAACTATTATCTAATATTTACTGTTTTATAAAAATTAATGTGAGCTGTATATAAAGAAAAAATTCAGAATCTTCATTCTATTGTTTGAAAAAGAAGGCAAAACAGAATTAGGCGGAAACGCAAAATCTATGTAAGTCTGCCATTTTATAATTCGCCGCTTTTTTACTAGTGGGACAAAATAAAATTGATGTTAAACACACATAAAAATTACTCAATGGAATTCATAATTTTCAGTTAAAAAACTTTTTTTTCCACATGTAATTTATAGCTATTCATTATATTGTTCTTAATTTTATGTATGTGGTGCAATCACGAAGTATTGTAAGAGTACTTTAAACATGGTAATCTACGCAATATCTAATTGAATCAAAATCTAATTTCTCGACTACATAAAAAAAAAGGAATCGAATCAATTATTAGTGCAATTAAACAAATAAATTATATAAATCCAATTATTGGTTAGAAAAAGAAATAGAATATGGAAATATAGATTTAAATTAAGAAAATAAATAAATAAAATTGGCTGGCTGGACATATTAACTACTTTAAGTAAACATAACATGATTGAAGAAATTTAACTTAATAAAATGACTTTTTTGAGGAAACCTTTACACTCTTCACCCCCAACTCAAAACTTCTTTAAACGCACTTTCTCGGACAAAAATTTGAAACAAAAGTGATAGATCTCAGTATTCGTAGTCAGTGTACCAAATTGAAAGAAATCTGTCGATGTTTTTATGGTGAAAAACGCAGAAAAAAACTGTTCAGTAAAAAACGCACTTCCGGTCAAACGATTTTCTTCAAACTCGGAATTTCAACAACATATTTAATTCTAATTAACATTATTTAGATGATAGAATTGTATAATAAACTGAAATAGCACTTTATAAATAAACATAACCTTCCTTACCTCTTCACCAAAAGCCGCCTTAAATGCATTTTCCCAGGGAAATTGTTCCAAATAAAAAAATTATAGCTCTTAATATATTATGTAATTTATATTTCATGTTTAAAGAAAATCGTTGGAGCCATTCTTGTGAAAATTGGAAAAAAGTTACAAAAACCATTCAGTAAAGTCGTACATCCTGTTGAGGAATTTTGACAGATAACATACTGTCAGATCCCATGGTAATACCTAAACAGAATATGAAGTTTCAACTTTTTATGATTTTTCATTTTTGAGTTATGCTTTTTACATAAACACTATTCAGTAAAAACCACTTTTTTAGTCTGAGAGGGACCTCAAAAAAACGTGTATTTGCAGTGAAAATTCGTTATCGAAAATTTGATAGGATTACAATACTTCCTCTTACTAGGAATAAGAGAAGTAAAAAAAAATCTGGTGTGAAACACTCACACAACTTTCTCTTACTCCAGTTCTCAAAATTATAATTGACAAATGTTATAGTTTGTGTACCAAATATAAAGAAATTCGTCGAAAACTGGAAAAAAAAAACTGTTCAGTAAAAGCGCACTTCCGGTTTGCTAATTTTCTTAAAACTTGGAATTTTTGCCATCTATTTATTTCTAATTAATTTTGTTTGGAGGATAGAATTCCTATAAAACCTTCCCATACTGGTTATTCATGCATGCGTTTGTTTACATTTGAAAGAATTCTTTTAAAATTACTTTTCCCAGAAAAATATTTCAAATAAATACATTTTTATATCTGTGTAGGAAGTATTCCAAGTTTACAGTAAATCGTTGGTACAGTTTTGGAAAAGAATTATTTTTTTTTAATCTCAAACACCTATTCTGTGGAGTCCAAGTTACTAACGATTAATCGATTTTTCGATGTTTACAGATATTTATCGATTTTCGATATTTATCGATATTTGTTTGAATAATCAAATTTGGTTTTCTAGCGGATTTTTTTTAAATAAATCTTAATGTCATTTAGGTGGCAGAATCATCAATTGTATTTGAAGTGGCATTTTAGTGTAGTGGACACAGTATGGAAGTTTAAAGAAAATTTTTGGCGCTAATTTTGAGAAAATCGAGAAAAAATCCGGGGGGTGGGATTGGGGGAAATCACCGAGTAAAAGTTACACTTTCGATTAATTGACTTTCTGACCAAAACCACACACACTCACCCATAGAGAGAAAGAGAGAGACACTTTTCGTACTCAGGATACCTCAAAAACATGTACGTATTTCCTGTCAATCATCAATAATTAATTTCGAGAAATTGTTGTGACGATCGCTATATACTTCCTTTTACAAGTAAAACTGGAAAAAAAAAAATATATATTGACAAATATGAAATTAATCAAGAAAATATAGAAATTATTAATTTTCGATTTTTATGATTCCATCACACAATTGAATTGGATTCTTTAGATTTCTATATAATCTATGGAATCTAAAAGAATTTTTTTTTTTTTTTAAATTATAACGGAAAGCATATTGCTAATTAAGAAAGATTGTCTTATATTTTGTCTTTTCTAAATACTAAAAATATAAAAGATTAAACGGAATTGATAAATTACTATTTTTTATTTGATTTATTTATGTTATATATTTGTTTTTTTTATTTATTTATTTTCCAATTATGTTTATTATATTTATTTATTTATTGAATTAGTATGATTAAATATTATATAATATAATTAATGTTTATATTTGATGCAAGTTCAGGTGAGGCTTGGTGACCAAAAGAACTTGGTGTTAACAGAAAAAAAAAAAAAAAAAAAAATAAAGTTGCAAGAAAAAGGCCTTTTTATACCCACAATCTTAAGTGATATTTGAAATTTTACTAACTGATAAATGGTTCGATATGTTGCGAATGTGCTTGCTGATTGGCCTGTTTGAAAAAAAAAAAAACCAACATTTCAAAATGTTTAAATTTAATATACGATTCATACCGTAAATATTTATTATCACTGTATATTTAAGATAGTTGAAACCTAATTTTGATTTTTTGTTTTAAGTTTTTTAAATACTTATATAGTTCGAGTGGTTTGATTCGCTATACTGAATTTAAAGTTACGTTTAGTTTTTTTTTGAGTCCACCACAATTGTTTTGATTAGTTACTAGATGTTGTTCACCAGTCTTATAAGCAAATAAGTTGAGAAGTTCCTTTCTATAACAATAAGTTGTGTTATCAACGAGTTAAATTTGCAAATATTTGCACGTTTCACAATTTTATTATAGCTTGCACATTAATCACGAAAGGAATCTCTCTCACTGGTAATTTAGCAATTATTTGAAATTGGGACTATTAACCAATCAAAAAAAAATAATGCTAGTTAAATCCGGATCAAAACTATTTAAGGCAATTAAGTGTGTTAGAACGAAGTAAATAATTGGCAAGATTTATATTTACTTTATTTTTAAGGTAATTAAAAAAAAAAGAATAGAGTAAATTCTAGGTTCTGAAACAAGTTAGTTTGTTGGGCAAAAGTTATGTTGAGTCTTTGGTCTCAAAATAGAAACCTAGAAACCAAATATACTCAAATAGTCATATAAAGTAGCCAAATTTTGTAATTTTCCAAGTATGTTCATTTGTGCTATAAACAATGACTTTATATGGGCCCATTGCTTTCCCATTATAACTTGAAAAACTGAAAACTTTCAAATGATTGAATTGTCTGCTGCAATGCTGAAACATCTTGCACTTCTATCTGTTAGGATTCGGACATGTACGATTCTATATAGGTATTTTTGAACATTATCTTCCAATATTTCAGAAGGCAG
>JAAEAF010011980.1:0-19344 GCA_011037195.1 Triatoma infestans | reverse complement strand
TGGGGTGAGGTTTTCATTTAAAGTGCTATTTCAGTTTATTAAACAATTCTATCATCTAAATGATGGTAATTATAATTGAATATGTTGTTGAAATTTTGAGTTTCAAAAAAATCGGATAACCGGAAGTGTGTTTACATTACCACTTTTACTTAATGATTTTTTTTTCACTTTTTCGCGATTTTCTCATAAATGCCTTCGACGATTTTCTTGAAACTTCCTATACAAACTGGACATACAAGGATTTACAACTTTTATTTAAAACATTTCTCTGAGAAAATTCATTTAAGGGCACTTTTGGAGGATGGGTGGGTTTATGTTTTTCTCTAAATGCTATCATTGGTTGATTATACAATTCTATCATCGAAACAGAATTAATTAGAAATAAATAGATGGCTAAAATTCCGTGTTTCAAGAAAATTAGTAAACCGGAAGCGCGCTTTAACCGGATAGTTTTTTCAGTTTTCTACGAATTTCATTAAATTTGGTACACAAACTATAAAATTTGTCAATTATAATTTTGAGAACTGGAGTGTTTCAGGAACAAGTTGTGTGAGTGTTTTACATCAGATTTTTTTTCCTATGCCATGACTTCGGTTATTCAGCCACTCTCCTTCCTGCGCCCCCGTATAAGATTTTAGGCTTCACTGGCGACTGATGTTGTTCGTTTAGTTGGATACCAGGGGATCCAAAAAAATAAATCCGAGTCAGTGGCACCTGAGAATCTCGGACGCAAACCACTTCACCCCCACTACAATATCTTAATATGTCCTTAAACTCCAACATCCCTAAGCATTCTATTGAGAGTATTGCCCTCCTAAAATATGTAACCTAGTATTAATGAATCTCACCTAGCTACTGGTGGTGGAGCGGTGAAGGGAGAGGACTAGATGTCATACTTAATTCATGTAAATAGCTGCTTACCCAAGTGTGTCCAATAAACCCACTTATCAGGATTCTCAATTGTGTCCTACTCCGGAAAAAAGATACTTCAAGTCCCTCTGTCTTGTTCCTTTTATAAATTTCATAGCCTGGAGGTATACCTCTGTATCGCTCTATTGCTTCTCCAGGTTCCCTAGCCCTCCATAGTTTGACTGTAGTCTGTTGCGAAATTGCTTGTTGACGGCTTCTGCAGATTCCGGGCCAAAAAACGATAAGGAAAATCCTAACTTATCCAACTCGTCTGCCCTCTCATTATCTTCTATTCACGCATGTCCGGATACCCAGAAAAGCTCCTCTCCGCGAGCCTATTAAGTCACTTTGGTGAATGGATAATTTACGTTTTTTTTTGCGATTTTCTCGAAAACGGCTCCAACGATTTTGTTTAAACTTCGTATACTGTCTACACACATAATTACCTGTCACTTTTGTTTGAAACATTTTCCCGGGAAAATTCAATTTAAAGGTTTTAGGGGGGGAGAAATGATAATAGGCTTTCCTGAATTAAGTGACATTTCTCTTTATTATACGATACTATCATCTATATAATATTAATAAAAATCAAATGTATTGCCAAAATTTTGAGTTTGATAAAAACCGTATAAGTTCTGCAATTTTCTGGATAGAGATATTAACCATTTTCTTTGAACTTGGCGTAATAACTATACTTAGTTTGAAACATTTTTCAGAGTTAGTAGAAGTCAGTTGAAAAAGAATGAAATTCCAAATGTGTACGGAAATTTATCAATTATAATAGGTATTCATAATTTATAATTATCTATACACCAAAACATTACACATGGATTTATTTACGCAATGAGAAAAAGTCGTGTAAACCAGATATATATTTTTTTAAGGGGGTTTATTCAGTGTGGCTGGCTTAATTTAACCCAGACTCCTGTGTAAAAATTAATAAGCTTCAATTCATATGATATAATTTTTTTTTTTTTGTAAATTGACATATGTTTGTTATCGTCTAGAATTTTGATTAACAATATACTATGTTATGTCAAGAAAATTTATGTTTGAAGGGTTGGAGAACCTGAAGGAGGGATTGAGTAGGGAGGGGGAATCCGTGTTAGTTGAGTTCAGTTGGGAATTTGATGAAGTACAGTGTGTCTGTATTGTTTAGAATTTGCCTGTGTGTCAGGCTGGATTTATATGGTATACTTAATAAAGTTACCTACCTAATTGTGACTTAATATTGTTACCTAATTCTCCGACTTGTGTTTTGTCTTTGTAAAACCTGTCATCTTTGGGTGATCGATTAATAAACAACCATAAAAACAGCAGTAGTTAATTTGTTAATGTATTCTTTTCATTTAAAAAATCTTTTATGTTTTCAGTAATAAAGAAATTTATAAGCTGCAACTATATATTCATTATTTTATTATACAATTTCCACAAGAGTGAAGTTAGGAATAAAAATTGGAAAGGCAGGGATGTCCGGGAAAACATTTCATTTCTTTGCCGGCGCTGGGATCCAATGAAATAGCCTATTTTTTTTTTTTTTTTTTTTTTAGCTAAATGCATTGTAATAGGATCCAAAGAGAGGATCCATAGGAGAGAAAGAGAGACAAAAATGACAGGACCACTCTCTCGGACTAGAGTGGGAGAAACTGCACAGCGACGGGAGATAGATATACAACAGATTTCACTCGCCAGTCACAACGTGTCATGTACCTTCCCATTCACCACTTTACCATACTCTACCATTTTAGTGTTAATTCCAAGTAGTCAGTGTCACCTTTTTATATTATACAGTGTTCAGCCCTATCTAGTTTGTTCATTCAAACCAAACCATTTCTCTCCTTCATACGATGTAAGAGGATCCAAAGAGAGAATCCATAGCAGAGAAAGAGAGACAAAAATTTCAGAACAACTCTCTCGGACTACAGTGGAAGAAACTGCATAAATACAGCGACGGGAGATAGATATACAACAGAGTTAACTTGCCAGTCACAACGTGTCATTTCCATTTTAGTGTAAAGTCCAGGTAGTCAGTGTCAACTTTTTATATTATACAGTGTTCAGCCGTATCTAGTTTGTTCATTCAAACCAAACCATTTCTTTCCTACACCATACCCATTATATGTATTAAATAAGAAACTGTTTTATTAGTTATACCTCTTTGCAAGTTGAAAATCTCTTTCAACATTGGGTAGTGGAGGTCTCGGTTCGACATGTAGATCTTCGGCAGCTTCATGAACTGAATCGATTCTATCCATTGCTTCTTTTAATGTATAAATTAAATCAATTTACACATGCTTTAAACTTTCCATTGTAAAATATGATACCATATGGTTTACATAATGTTTTGGAATAATTTTGTTTTTATTTTCCATTATTATTTTTAAAAAAAAGATGTATTGAGATCTTGTCAGAATTTATTTGTATTTCTATCACCGTTTTTATAAGGATTCCTTTTATGATATAGATTTTTATTAGAATTTAAATATTTAATAATAGAATTTTATTGAACACTGGATGAATATCTTTTCGATATTGGTTGTTGTTTTGTTGAGTTGATTTTATTTCCGGTTAATTGTTTTTGATTAAATTACAATAGAAAAAAATCCATTAAATCATTCTTAATGAGTTAATCAACTCATTTATTTCTGCGTGCTAATCAATTTTTTTTTTTTTCACTCTAATTTAAGTTTCATTTGATATTAATTTCAGCAAATTATAGGGTCAGTTAGTGCTACATCTAGGAATATTAGTTTTCTCTAAATCTCTTGACATAGTATATTGGTAATCTAGATGTTTAGTTCGAGATTGTTTAAATGTTTACTTCAAAGAGATTCTGGGAAGTAAAAGGCTCGCTATGGAAATTTCCAAAGAAATATCAAGTTCCTTCTCCTTTTTCCAAGAAATGCCTTTGTACGCTTCAGTCAGTCAGCCTTAAAATTTTATTTCTTGCTTTCCGTAATATTCTATCACTTCTAATGACCATAAGCGGTTTCTAGTTCTTCGGCCAGAGTCCCAAAATATTATTCATTATTCTCTAGCTCTAGTAGTTTAAGTAGAGAAGTAAAATTAATTTATTTATTTAAGAAGAGAATATTTTAAGAACTATGATCCCTACCCTTATTTGTTTCCAATCATTCGCTCCATACAGATCTTGATATTTTAAATCATCCATATCCTTTCATTGTTGACCCCTTTATTTTACTTAATTTTTTTTTTATGACGCTGCGATCAACTAGGAGCTAAGCCATAAAGGGCCTTTTCCTATACCCTGCCGGAGTCTTCTCAATGTAATGAGCTGGCCTCCAAGCCGTGTTCACTTCTTACAGATAACGTTACTCAGCACAGGACTGTGAGTTGTATAATCTCCTAGAAAGAGAAAATCTAAGGGGAACTGTACCTGGATCTAGCCCGGTGCATTCGGTGACAGTCCATCGTATTACCACTGAGATAGTTCCTTCCCTACTCCCTTGTCACTGTTCATTCCGCACACTTCTTTCTTTCCAAACACTAACACCAATAGTTTCATCTGGGATCTAAAACCCAGTTTTGTGGAGTTTTCTTTGTAGGATTGGACAGTGAAAAGCAGAGAAAAGAAAATTGCACTGATTATATACTAATATATTGACTAAAAAACAAAAGACATTGCAAGTATTTTACAGAATTGATATAGAGAAATTGTACTGAGAGAAAAAAATAGCAGACTGTACTTGGCAGAGTGTTGAAGTTAGTGATGTTTTAAAGACATTTTCCGTGGTAGCCTGCTTCATTTTGTGGTCATCGACCGGTTTCGGGAGTTCGTCCATCTTCAGGATGAATTTAGAGTGTATAAACTGAATTTGCTCTGTGCAAGTCTGTATCATCACACTGTCTGACAAACGCATCCTGAAGATGGGCGAACGCCCAAAACCGGTTGATGACCAGAAAATGAAGCAGGCTACCACGGAAAATGTCTCTGATGTTTTCCAGCTCTGCGGAACCAACCACCACAACAATTAGTGATGTTTCCTTGCTTACTGTGTTTCTTCAACACTGAATGGTAGATTCAGCTCGCTCGAGTCTAGTCTAGCCCTTAATTCTCCTTCCATTTTATCTTAATTCCCCCCTAATGCCCCTCCCATATTTACGAATAGAAGTTCAGTACATTGTAAACTAAATTAAAGAAGTACAAATAGGATAAAAAAAACAATAAAATAATGCAATGATAGTATTCCAAATTTGAAGAAAAGTCGGTTTTAACTTAAAAGTGTAACTTTACAAAATAGCTTTTTGAATTTTTGTTTTGTACCTAACTATAATGATGCCCTTTAAGCTGCTTGGAATGCTAACTACATAGATATAGGCCAATCACTTCTGTTTGGAAACATATTTCTATAGAAAAATATAGTTTAGGGAGTTCTGAGGAATTTGTGGCATAACATTTCAAATGTTGGTAATTGGCACTGGGTTCTGGATTACAACGTATCTACATTCAAGTGACTTTATCCCATGAGTTTATTCCCAACACCTCTATACATTTATATTAGAACAACTGAATAAATCTGATATTTTATCCGTCGTAGCATACATATTGATTTTGTTCCTTACCGGTTTTGGATTTTCATCCATTGTCAGATCAAATTCACCAAGTTAGTGAAGTGAACTCTCTACACGAACTTGGTGAATTTACTCAGACGATGAATGAAAATCCAAAACCAGTCAGGAACAAAATCACTGATTATGCATGCTATGACGGATAAAATACCAGATGTTATCCAGCATTGCGGACCCACCCACAATTTTCAACTGAATAAAAATATGAATTTTAAAGTAAAACTGGTAGTTTTAGAATAAAATTTGTCTATTTCATAATTGAAGTAAAAAATATGGTGTGAGAGATTCACTCAAGATTTGGAAATCATTTTCTTTTTGAGTTTTTATTTCTGAAGCCAAGGTTTATTATGAACTTTATGAGCTAATATATCTTTTTACTTTCTCTGACTCCCAAGTAAGAGAAAATATTGTAATTGAGCCAAATTTTCGATATCGAGTTTCGAAATATCCGTTTTGAGGTTCTGAGTCAAAAAAAGTGATTTTTAAAAAAATGGTCTGTGTGCATTTGTGTGAACAGCATAGCTCAAAAACGAATCATCGTAGAAAGTTCAAACTTGATATTCCGTTTAGGTATCCCAATGGAATTCGACAATTCAAAATTCTTCAACCATAAGTACCACATTACTGAATTTTTTTTTTTTTTTTTCACTTTTTTGCTATTTTCTTAAAAATGACTCCGACGATTTTATTCAAACTTAGAATATCAACTACATATACAAAGAGCTACAACTTTTATTTAAAGCATTTCTTTGGGAAAATTTATTTTAATGCACTTTTGTGGTAGGGGTTGGGTTAGGTTTTCCACTAAAGTGCTATTTCAGTTTATTACACAATTCTGTCATCTAGATTAATATTAATTAGAATTAAATGTGTTGTTGAAATTCCGAGTTTGGAAAAAAAAAAAAAATGGATGACCGGAAGTGCGTTTTTACTGAAAATATTTTTCAGTTTTCTGGTATTTTCTCGACAACGGCTCCAATGATTTTCTTTAAACTAGCCTTGTGTACTATACATATATAAAGAGATCCAACTTTTATTTTATAACATTTCTCCTGGTATAAAAGTTATTTAAGGGCATTTCTGGAGGAAGGGTGGGACTATAGCGCTATCATAGTTGATTTATACAATTCTATCATCCAAATAAAATTAATTAGAAATAAGTATGGATGGCCAAAATACCGAGTTTCATGAAAATTAATAAACCGGAAGCACGCTTTTACTGAACAGTTTTTTTTTTGTTCAGTTTTCGATGAATTTCATTAATTTTTGTACACTAACTATAAAATTTATCAATTATAATTTTGAGAAGTTGTGTAAGAGAAAGTTGTGTGTGTGTGTTTCACACCAGATTTTTTTTTTTTTTCATATTTCTAAAGTATTGCCATGATTTATGGTATATTTTAATAAGTACCAAACCGTTACTAAATGGTGTTATATACATAATATAATATGTATTATATTTCTTTTATGAATAGATTTAATAGGATGACATAAGCCTTAGAGACAAAAATATACTTAAAGATTTTATGAATACCTCATACCTTATTGTTTATTGAAGTGCTTTGAGAACGAGAAAAAATAAATATAGAGAAAAGCTGTAAATTAAGAAATTACAAGATTTATTATAAAAATTGTCTATATCTTATTTGAAACATTTCAGATTCTTAAGAAAGAAAAAAAAATTAAAATAAAATCCTTGAGGCAGTAGATGAAAATATAAAACACTATAACTTCACCTCTTGTTCGTATTATTTAAAGGAATATATATATATAAAATAGAGCAAATCCCTGTAAACTCTTTGTTTTTATATTCTTATATCCGTTTTATTTTGCCAGCTTCCCTTGAGATAATCTTCATCTCTATTGTCAACAATCTCCTAACAAGGTACTTTATAAAAGTAAAAAAAAAAAAAAAAAGAAAAAAAAAAGAATTGTGTTAGGAAATAAAACATTAAACAAAAAAGAAGTATTTTATAAAAGATAAAATATAATACACTATTCCAAAATTATAATAACAATAGAATAAAATGTTATTATAAAATGAATGCACGTAAAATGATTTCTTTATATGGATATTTAGAAATTCAAACAAAGCAGGATGTCTATAATATTACTTTCTCTTATTTTTTATTTATTTTGTGGTTTTTGTATTTGTTTTCTTTTTTTTTACATTAACCAGTTTTTTTTAGATTTTCGAGGTCTGGAAAAAAACCAACATTATCGTTTTGGTTTCAAAAATGTCTGGAAAGTATCAGAGATATTTTCCGGGATATCCTGCTTCTTTTTTATGGTCATCGACCGGTTTCGGGGCCATCGTCCATCTTCAGGATACATTTGTCAAACAGTGTGATAACACTATGAGACTATCTTGTGATATCTTTGTTTGATTATTTTGTTTAACAAAATATTATTTATTTATCTATATACTATCTTACGGTCATACAACTCGTAATCTATTCTTGCTTGTCAGTGACTATTTCACAACAGCCCACGGCTGACGCAGTATTATTTAGCGGTGTTATAAATAAATAAATAACTATAATAGTAAGAGAGTATGGATATTTAATTGTAAAGTGAATGACCCTCTAACAACAGAGTTTAAGATGTAAACCCCCCACGTGTTGGTTGTTTCCATTTTTAAGAAAAATATGCCCCTTTAAAGACCCCACGTGTTGGTGTTTCCTTTTCCCACTCAGATTCCATCACTCTACCCTTCTTGACCTAGTTAAGGCATTTAACTTTATACATTTAAAAGACCAGTCAGTGTGTAAACTGAAATTGCTCTGTGCTAGTCTGTGTTATCACACTGTTTGACAAACACATCCTGAAGATGGGCGAACGCCCGAAACCGGTCGATGATCACAAAAAGAAGCAGGCTATCACGGAACATATCTCTGATGCTTTCCAGCTCTGCGGAACCAACCACAACAATATCTGGAAAGTACTTAATATATTTGTGGGGGAGGGCGGGAAACTAGGTCTGTCTTTTCAAATTTAACATGCTCTCTATTTGATTTTTATTAAAGCTCCTGTACCCTGTTCCCCCTTCTTCCTTCTCGATCCGTCTAATCTTGAGAGTTTCAGGCTCTTGTTCTTATTCTTTTGGCCATGTTAATATCGCTATAAACAATTTTTTGGGTAATTTCTGTATGAATATTATGGTATCAGAGACATTTTCCTGATAGCCTGCTTCTTTTTGTGATCATCGACTGGTATCAGGATGTTGATGATGATCAATATTCTGATGATGGGCGAACGCCCGAAAGCGGTCGATGACCACTGATAAAAAAGAAACCGGCTATCACGGAAAATGTCTCGGATGCTTTCTAGTCTGCGGAACCAACAATAACAAATATTATGTTGTTTTAGAGCTGTAAATGTATGAATGATATGTACTGAGAACTGGAGTATACAGAAACATAATTCCCTAATCTGACCTTTATTTTTATTTTATTCCCTTTGATGAAGTTATCATTACTGCTTCCTTTCTCATTATTGCCAAATATGGTTTTGAAACGTTATATATTCGGAAAGTTCGGCTGGATTTTTAAATCCGCGCTCGCACTTCTATCCTAAGTTGAGTTGGCCGGAGCGTAAAAATGCATTCTGATTGATGCCTGGATTTTTCCGCTTATGCGAAACGGAAAAATATTCAGCAATGACAGTGTTAGTGACAAACATAACAAATATATTTAATTTTTCAGTCCAAAAACGAATAGTTAAAAATACTCTGTATATATCTCCATTTTATTTTTGTTTCACTATTTCCTTGGGCAATGATTTAATCTATATACAGCAACTATAATAATATATATCCATTATATATAATAATAATAATAATAATAATAATAATAATAATAATAATAATAATATATATAATAATTATAATAATATTTTCCATAACAACTAGTAAAGCATCCAACCTTTTTCGTTCAATTATAGTCCAAATTGTCCCATGCTGCCAATACTGTACGTGTTTAAAGCGTCATTATCAACATTACCTCATTGTTTCCCATTTGTTTTTCTCTAGATTTCTATCGATGTATCACTCTACTGCTAGTTAGTGATTTAATTTCTTCTTATATATACTTTTCCGTTGTAACCAAGTACGCGCATAAGGCGGTAGATGGCCCTAGAATTAAGAAATGTGGCAAAGATGAGTTACAGTCTTACCTTCTCCCCAATCCAGTAGGGAAGAGTATGAAAAATTACGAGTGGGTACTGACAACTGGCGAAGTTGTGGTACCGAGTTTTCCCGTTGAACATCTCACAAGGCCTTTCCGGGCATTGCAATAACATACTATGATTATCGTATTGTGTACTTATCTGCGTGCATAGTATCTGTATATATTTCGTCTGATTACATTTTTGTAAAGTTTTATACCATATTTATTATTTCTATTATCTTTTTAGCTTGGGAAGTATATTATGTATTCTTGATTTTGTATGTACATTTTTCATTTCCATTTATACTGCCTGAATGAGCAGATCTTGACTCTACCTGTAAGTAGTTTCGTTTATTTCTATCTTTATTTCTTCTGGTCTGTAGGGGTAGTGAACCCCCACCACTCATCCACTCTAGCGGAGAGAAAGAGCCCCTCTCGCACAGAGAGGAGAGGTTCGGGCAGTGGATATAAATATGAGAGAGAGAGACAGTCAAGGATAATTCTGTTCAATTCAGTCTTACAGATCAGACATCATTCTGTTGATTCACACTCCGTACATATCATTTTAGCCACGTCAGTCTGTCAGTTCAGTTCAGTTCTAAACTCTAAAGTGTAAAGTCCTTGGCAGTCAGTTATATACATACACATATCAATTATATATCTTAAACCAATCTTAAGGTGTTTATCTATCATCATCAACAACCAACATCTCCTCACAACACCCTTACATGGTCTTTATTAATGTTTGTTATTAAGTTTTATTAAATCATTGGCTGAAAAGCCTGGCGGCGCCCAAACTGCCTAAAGATCTATAACCCAGTAAATTTTCAAAATAACCGGAAAATGGAAATTTGTCTTAAGTGTCGACCCAACATGGGGCCAAATAATAAATTTTTGTACATATATTTTATTAGGCATGTATAAATTTTAGTACGTAATTCAATGAATTCAAAAACAAAACAAAAAAAAAATTAAATAATTATTCATTCAATTGATCAATTAATTATTCATTAAATTGAGACGTATAATGCATTACTAAAAAGCGTATTACGATTTATTAAGAAAATTTATTTGATAAATAAGTTCAAATTTTATTAGAAATTCTTAAAAATTATAACATTTCCTATTTCCTATCCTACCCTATCCTATCCTAACAAAAAAAGTTCAAGCACGCTTGTTATCAGTGTACGTATGTGAGTCTACATAATCAACGGCATTTATTGAGAACATCGTATTGTTTACTGTTCACTTGTTTGTTGTAAGATTCTCATAAATCTTTATTTCTTCAAACAAGAAAATAACTTTGCAATTTATTTTTAAAATTTAGTAGAATTAAATTCTTCTACAATTTAATTTTAAGTTAAATTTAAGTTAAAATGAAATACATTTTCTTACTATTCAATAAATGATATTTAACTATTTCTTCTCTTTCGTTCTTTTTAATATCGTTAATTATTATTTCATCTAGTTTTGAGTAACTACACTATAAGTTTTATAAAACTATTTTTAAAAAAAAAAAAAGATTTTCTTTTGTATATAACTAACTGTTTATAGAAATTACTTAGATATCTATTTAAATTTTTATATAGTGGAAATAACGCAACTAGTATTTGAAAACTGAACTTTTCTAGATCTATC
This sequence comes from Triatoma infestans, assembly GCA_011037195.1. NCBI lineage: Eukaryota > Metazoa > Arthropoda > Insecta > Hemiptera > Reduviidae > Triatoma > Triatoma infestans. The sequence continues at coordinate 8,041 of JAAEAF010011980.1, read as the reverse complement.
ACCTCGATTATCTGTTAGAACCGGAAATTAATTATAAGTGGCGCCCAACGAAGAGGATACATATGTATATTCTCTTGTATTTATTTGTAAAGATGCAAATAAAACAGAAAATTTAATTAAATTTAAATTAATAACTTTAAAAGGATACTGACTGTAGTTGAATTTTATTAAAGTAAAAAGAAGAAAAAAGATAAAAACATAAAAAAAAAAAAAATTAAAAAAAAAATGTATCAGTCTCTCAATATTAAATCCATGACTGACTTCAATGACTGTAAATACTGAAATATGAAGTTAGTTCCTATCAATTTTGTTGATTAAAAACCCTTTACAAGCTTTATTGCAAAATTATTCTGAATCTTTATTTGAGAGGATTTTTAATTAAAGTCGAAAAAATTAAAAAAAAAAATAAAATAAAAAAAATTAAAAGCGATTAATAGAAAATTTAATTATTATTTTTTTATTTCATTTAATTAAATATAAAAATGCACTATAATCATTTTTAAGTAAAAACTGATTTTAAATTAAATGAATTAAATTAAAATTGAGAACCAAATTTTATGTCTTTAATTGAAAAGCTAAATAAAAGAGATTACAACCATTGTCTTTTATTGCAATAATAATAATAATAATAATAATAATAATAATAATAATAATAATAATAATAATAATAATATCAGAGATATTTTCCATGATAGGCTGTTACTTTTTGCGTTCGCCCATCATCAGGATGTTTTGTCAAAACAGTGTGATAACACAGACTTACACAGAGCAAATTTAGTGGATACACTCGTAATGATTCAACTGGTTGTATCAACTAAATTTGCTCTCAGCAAGTCTGTATTATCACACTATTTTTTCACACGCCCATAACCGGTCGATGACCACAAAAAGAAGCAGGCCTATCACACAAGATATCTCTGGCTTTCCAGCTCTGCGGAATCAACCACAACAACAATAATGATAATAGATAATAGATGGAGAATATAATAATATGTAAGAATACAGGAATAGAAATAATTTTATTTGCTTAAGATTAAATCTTGTACAAATTGGTAAGCATACAAAAAATAGTACAAACGGTACGGATGAGTCCATACATTGTGGCAGCAAGGAGTATATAAACGTAAATTGTATTCCTTAATGATAGGCAGAATAGAAAGACACATATAAAACAACAAACAAAATACATATATATCAAATAGCAACTGCTTAATCTGAGAAAATCAATAATCTGTTTTAACACTGTAACACATTATATTATTTGATATTATGAGTTTTTTTTTTGTTTTTTTTTTAAGCATAACTTACTTAAACCGCACTTTTGAGAAACACAACCACTTAAAATATCCATAACTGGGAGAATCCACACACGTTCAAGGCTGTACAGCTATTTTATTATAAACCTTCAGCGAGGTGACAAGGAAAGTAAAAACGTTCAGTTTCTGGGTGCAGTCAAAGTCCAGGATACTTTGTGTGTTTAAGGAGTGGCAGGTATTAGTGATGTAGCTCTGGAGGTATTTTATTCAGAATACAGGAATAGGGTCTATACAACAGTCAAAGAACAAAGAGATAATGAATTTTATAATTTTGAGAAAGTTTTGAAAACATTAGAAAACAAACAATTTTTGATTACTTACAGAAATGAAAAGCGATGAACAAATTCTTTCAAACACCAAAGTACGTACATAATAATACTGTACAACCAAAAGCAACAGAAATTGTTACACTGGTTATTTGAGGTGCAGTGTTAAACTATATCGTCCAAAATGAACGGCGAGAGTAGGTATATGATTTTTTTTTTACGCTAGAGGATGGAAGTAAAAAACCATGTCTTAGATGGGCGGGAAATTCCAGACAGGGGGTTTAGGATACTGTTGTAAATGAGTGATAAGTTGTTTGTGTCCGTTCTATAAATGATGGATATTTTGTGTTTTTTAATATTTATTCTAAAATGTTGTTTTTTTTTCTTGTTTTTGTTGGTCGCGAGAATTTTCGGGTTATCACAGTCACAATTATGTCAAGATGTTGTCAATATGATGTCTAGTATGGACAGTATTCGTGTCATTGTGATTTCTATTTTTGCAATCGTATTCGTGTTGGTACAAACGTTTTTTCTTTAAATGTTGTGAAGTTTGCCTTATGTAAGTGACTGGGTATTATTTACAGTCAATTTTGTAAATTAATTCTGAAAGTGAAGTAATAGGTGTTATATCTTCAAGCCTAGTAAAAATTTTCTGACTAGTATTGGAAATTTTGTGTGCCATAGAAATGTATTTGCGAAAGATTTTTGCAATTTTTTTAGATAATTTTATTTGTGGGAACGGAGATACATGTGCGAGGTAGATATGGAGATTGTGTTAGAGATTGTTGGCTAGTTATGCTAGTGTTGTTGGAGGTAAAATTATTAGTGACTTATGTAAGAATAATAATCTGGGCGGGAAAGCTATTATTTTTAAATATGGTGGTAGTGACTTGTGTAAGAATATTTTATACAATATAGGCGGGAATATTTTTTAAATATGGTGCTAAGTAATATTAGTATTGTCATGAAAACTGGGATACTAAGAAATAGAACTCGCCTGATAAAGGAATGGAGAGCAGACAATAAAGAGGAAGGCAATAAATTTGTCGAAACGTTGGGCAATCTTTGAAAGTGTTTTATTTTACCGCTCCTCGATATCTTTTCATCTATAATCTAACAATCGGGAATAATAATAATGGTAATAATAAAGAACGGATTAGCTCGATGATATCGCGCTGGACTAGCATGGAGGCCCAGGTTCGAGGCCAGCAGTGCTGCTCTTAGATTTTCTTTTCCTAGAAGCCTCTACAGCTCACTGTCCGGTGATGGACAGTGTAATGGAATCCGAAGAGCAGATAGAGGCACAAGTTTGACAATCTGGTTGCTCGCTGCTTGGGACAGACTAGATGGGGAGACTGTTATATACAGCCGAGCTAGCATTATAAGGAAACCGTTTTTACAACAGTTTACGACCACTTAACAATGAGTCAGCAACCTTCTACTACCTCTCTCATCACTCAGTCTATATCTCTCGTACCTGACTTCTATATATTTTTACAGTCCTTGCAGTTTGTGTATGTTCTCTCATTATACATTGTTCAACTTATATTCTAGTTCATTTCGTCTAAAACCCATTCTATCTAATTTCTCTCTTCTTCTCACATCCATTATAGGCAATGTTGTTTTTTACAAGAGAACACAGAGACCGGAGGCCGGTAGTGCACTGAGAAGGTTCGGGCGCCAAAGACCAATAGATGTCGCGCCTCACTAATAAGGGTTGGTAGCAAATAGGATAAATGTTCAAAGAACCTTAGAAAAATATAATGTACCATAGAACATAGTTTTTTATTTAAACTATAAAAAAAAATGAAATGATTAAAGTTAAGTTAACAAAATTTTCCAATCATAAATTCTTATAGCTGAACATTAGTTTTTGTATTAGTACAACTAGCCTAGAATACAATCATAAAGTTAACCTGTTCCATCGACAATGTCTACCCCTCCAAGAACCGCCACTATTCTAAAATTCCTCTAGTTTTTGATACACTCCCCCCTGTTTGATAAAACCATTCTGTATACTCTTTGATCTTTTCTCCACTAAGTTCTAGAAAAAAATAAACGCAATGTTAATTTGTGAAACTCGAATCATTCAAAATTATACCAAAATAACTCTACTAATATAGAAATTGATTGTCACAATATATTTAATCAAAATAATTAATAAATGATAAATGTATTTCAAATTCTTGGATGGGAGTTCAATCACTAAGTCACAACCACAACCAATAGTTACAACTGTTCAGAGAAAATATAATACATAACCTGGAGTCGATAAGAAAAATTGGGAGGCACAAAAGGGAGGCTTACCAGAAGTTTGATTACATTTGGAGATTGAATACATATTAATAAAGGAAATATATTATTTATACGAGTAATTTTTATTTAATGTAATTGGAAATAAGTTAATATATATAAGGAATAGATATAACATTTTATAAATGTATCCAAAATAATCATCACTTTAATTAAATTGAAATAGATTTTATGATATTCAATATTTTTTAATAATAATAATAATAATGTCATATTATTTACTAGATATATAAAAAATAGATAAAATGAACAAATTAATGTTCTTGCAAGAGAAGGTGGTGGTGGTAGGTAATGTCGCTTCAATAAGTGAAGATAAATTACATAGACATTACAGAGAGAAAATTACATCGATATATTCTACTTAGTTCTTTATTCTACTAAATTTAACATTACTAGCTGGGAAGCCACACAAATTTTAAACTGAGATTAAATATATATTTCTAGTAAATATAACAAGTATAAAGAATGAAATATTATTAAAGCATTTTTCTTCTTAACCGTATATTATTATCACACCTCCTTGTTAAAAGATATTTATGAATGTATTAATTTATCTTTATAATTTTATTTATTACTTAGCTAAGCAATATAGACTTTGCTTTCAGTCTCCATTTATATTGAGAGAGAAATATCAAATTAAGTAAATGATTATTTCTGGTATTCCTGATCAGTTTCGGGTTTTTATCCATCGTCAGATTAAATTTATCAGGTTGGTGTAGAGAGTTCACTTCAACGCAATGTTTCGGTTACACTGGACACTCGATGGCTTGTTCAATCAACAAGCTTCTCTTTTAATTATTATTTTAGTCTGTGGAAATAATATTTTGTAAATACAATGCTTTTCATTTGATCCTTTTTTGTAATATCTTGAGCTATAGCTCTAAATGCTTTTTGCAGCTTGGAAGCTTTATATAAATATTTTCCATTACAATTATTATTACATATTGTATATCGTTCATATTTATTCATTTATTTCAAGATAAAACAGATAAATTTTTAGAATCATATTTCAATATGATTAATTCAATAAAAATCATTGAAATACAAATAAACAAAATGAGGATTTGAATTCACCATCAAATCAAAAGAATTATTTTTATTGTAAGAATTAATTAAATGTTTTTTTAGAGATGAAGGCAGAGCTGACGTAGGTTTTGAAAGTAAAAGACAACAGATTAATACAGTTGCTGTAAGCCTTGTAGTTTAATGCAATCCAAAGTACAAATTACATATGAAAACACAATAATATATGAATGTAATATTAGAAGAAACACGAATGTATATACGAACGGACAGACACAGTTCTTTACTTAAACACGACGTAACAGACTGAGTTTACAAATATATATATGTGAAATAAGGAAATACACTCACACACAGAGATACCGGATGAAGCGCACAAACACAAAGAAAACACAAGGTAGAGCATGGAGCGGATAAGGGAATTTCCTGCTTAGAATTCCCGCTCAACATGTTTGCATTCACTCTAAGTTATCTCTGAGTCACTGCTTAGTTTTCGTTTAATTGTAAATAAATATAGTTTACTACTTTGATGAATTTATTTTGTTGATATTAGAAATTATAAATTGAAGCAAAACCGAGCATAAAAAGAACTTAACTAAAATTTACATTAAAAAAACCCTATGGCGCACTAAGGCTCGCCAGACCGAGCTTTGAATAGAGGGGGGGGTGTAAGCACGTCGCAGTTCCTACGCCGTTTAGTTCCGGCCTTCGCTACCTAGGGCGCTACTAACTGTAGCTTCCCACTTTTTATCACGATGCTGGGTCATCACCGACTTTGCCCTCACTAGAATCGAACCCTGAATTCTCGCACAAAAGGCGAATGCGCTAGCGTGAGGACATTTGCATTAACTTTATTTATTACTAAACTATATTTGGTAGCTTCATCTCAATCCAAACTGATGGATTTATTTTTAATCAACTATATCTAAAGAAGCAAATAAAAGAAAATTGTTTGATTTATTAGTACAAATGTAAGGAATCACTGCAAATGTAATCTGATAAGTATCAAAAATAGGTTGTACAAATGTTAATTTTGTCGATGTTGTTGATGTAATTTTGTCGTAAAGCGAAAATCAATCCAGATATTATCTAGTTCAGCTTAACATTATAACTTGAGGCGAATTAAATCATAGGCACCATATTTTTTATTGTTAGGCACACGAAAATTTTTTTTTCTTACAATGCCAGAAATCCCAAAAAGAAATCGACATTTCACTGCTCTACGAAGACTATCAAAACTATCATATAAGAGATTGATTGATTGAGTAACGTTATAAAATGTTTTAAATTTCTTTGAATTTTGAAGTTAACATAAATTTAAATTATGTAAATTTTTATTCTTGGTAATCTGCTTTATTTTGCCATTAACGATAGGTTAAATAAGTGTTCGCCTTAATTAATAATGTAAAATCATCGACCATTTCAATGCAAAATCAAGGCACATTCAGCATTGTGCTAGTCGAAGATCATACATAAGTTATAAGAAATTCTGATTGATCATCCGAAACCGGAGTTAAATAAATTAAAGCTAGCTGTTACAGAAAAAATTTCACTGCGAATCCATCAATCCAGAAGCTTTTGGTTTCCTAATTCATTTTTCATTGCTAAAATATAAGGATTTTTCAGACAGTGCAAACATAATGGAGTATGAACTTTGGTGAACCAAAGGGTAATAGCGGTAAAAGATCCTAACTTATATTACTTGCTTCCTTAATTTACTTCAACACCTTCAATATTTGATTCAGTCAGTCTAATATTAAACAAATTTATTGAACTTTCAATATCCTTGCGTTATGTAGCCATTACAGTCTCTTTGCAATCGAAAGTTAAATATTCATTTGGAAACAACACTCGACCACAAGCTCCATAAATTTATTTTTTCGCCTTGCGAAGAAATGTCACCTACGAAAAGATATAGCGAAGTTATTTACTAAAGGCAACCGCTGGGTCATTGTGCTGTTACCAAGAGAAGCAAAAAAGATTTTCATCATTTCACCTACAGTTGAAGAACAATTCTTTTAAAACTAGCAGTTGTCGAAAAATCAGTTATCTGTTGAATTCAGATGCACCTTTTACTGCTGTATGAGAAATATTGTGATAGCGACGAATTTCCAAATTGAATCTTTTAACGGAAATAATGTTCGAAGGAAGAACAAACTGTTTTAACCTAAAAACACCAGTTCTATATAAAGTACAGCATTGCAGGAAATCAAAGCCGGAAATCCGTGCTGAGTTCTTTTTTTAATTTCCTCGTAAACCCTTCAACCAAGATCGGGCTCAAAACATACCCGAGGGATAACCGCGCTCAAAACAAGCCCTGCGTCCTCCTTCCTCAGGAACTACAAAACAAAACATATGGATATCAAGAAAATTGTATGATAAAATTAAAACATTTAACAATTAAACAATATTAGAAAGATATGATACCCGTTAAGGAAGAATGGAGAGTTCAATATTTGAGGAGGTTATTATGTTTGGTTGTAGAGTAAGGTATGCTTGCAAAGAAAACAGAGAGGGGAAATTTTTTCCAAGTTGGGAAATGTGAAGAGTGGTAGAAATGAGTTTAAAAACCACATGCCATTACATGCCCGAGCCATCTATATTCCGTTCTTTCATCTATACAAATACCATCTCATACAAAATCATGCAGATTTTTAAGTCTATCATTCCCAATCTCAAATCTGGCCTCTAGCCCTCCAACAAACTCAGCAAATTGTTCTCTAAACTCAAACATGTTTTGTCATTGAAACTTATGACAAAACGAACTCTGTTTACAGCATACTTTGCACTGCACCAAACTGTAACGCATGTTACATTGGTGAATCAAAACAACACCTACGAAAGAGACTTAGACAACATGAACTAGACATAGCTAATAAAAAAATTGACAGTACAACCCTCACAAAACATGCACTCATCCTTGCCCACTCCTTTGATTTCCGAAATGCTTCTGTCCTACGCACCCATTCCAACCACCTGAAGCTACTTCTTTCTGAATCCATCCACATTAACCTCCACCCTAACTCTATCAACTACAAAAAAGACAAGGACTTATTACCTCTTCTTACAACAACATTTTCCGCTTCCTCAAAGAGTTGTTTTTCATTTCTACCACTCTTCACA
>JAAEAF010011979.1:0-32643 GCA_011037195.1 Triatoma infestans | reverse complement strand
TAATACATACATTATGTAAAAATAATTTGTACATAATTAATACATACATTATGTAACAATAATTTGTACATAATTAAGTGTAATGTAATATTTGCATTATTTTTTATTATTTATTTCTGGTATTTTATCCGTCATAGCATCCATATTTATATTGTTCCTGGCCGGTTTCCTGATTTTCATTCATCGTCAGAGCAAATTCACCAAGTTAGTGTAGAAAGTTCACTTCAACGTAATGTTTATGTTACACTCACACTTGTTGGTTGTATATATGTGAGGAGGTATAAGGTTTTGTTGTATGAAGTTTATGTTATGCTATATGAACATAACCTTATAACCTCCCCATTTATATACAACCAACAAGTGTGAGTGTAACAGAAACATTACGTTGAAGTGAACTCTCTATACGAACTTAGTGAATTTGCTCTGACGATGGATGAAAATCCGAAATCGGTCAGGAACGAAATCAATATGCATGCTACGACGGATAAAATACCAGATGTTATCCAGCACTGCGGACCTATCCACATATTTTATTTATTTTAATTGAAAATATTTACAATTCATATATGAAAGAAAAAGAACTCTATATAAAAATATTTGTACTGACATAGCAACGGCTGTCTGTCAGGAATGCTGTTAATAGAACAAATAAGAAAGTAAAAATAAAAAGAAAAGTTTACATGAGAAACTAGGAATTTACAACATCAAAATGAAATAAAACTGTGAAAAAAATTCTATAAGAGAAAGTAAAAATTAACGAATATATATTTTTTTTAATTTTACATTTTATAATTAGAAATTGAAATTTTCAACTAGGTATGACTAGGTAAAGTGTAGCTTCGTTTTTAGATATCTGGTCATCTGCTGCCCAATCCTGCACCATTCAATTATGGCTATCATTTCGTCCCTTGTTAAGTTGAGGCCACCCAAACATCTTTTCCTTATTCCCCCGCAAGAACCCTACAGCGATTGTTGTGGTTGGTTTCGCAGAGCTGGAAAGAATCAGTGAGATTTTCCGTGATAGCCTGCTTCTTTTTTGTGGTCATCGACCGGTTTCGGGCGTTCGCCCATAATCAGGATGGTTTTGTTAAACAGTGTAATAAACATAGACTTTTGCACAGAGCAAATACAGTTGATACAGTTGTCTAAAAGTGTATCAACTGTATTTGCTCTGTGCCCTACAGCGACCTAAGAGAAATGGTATACATCCTCATCTTCACGAAGGTTACCCAAACAGTAGGAGTAGTCTTTTCTCTAGGTAAAAGGTATATAATTTAAATATTAATAAGTTCTCCGCTTATTTTAATTAAATATGCTGCTGATATTGGAAATATGTATACCGAAATTTATATAATCTACATCCAGGGAAAGCTGCTTGTAAATGTTATGAAATACCCCCTTTCAAAGCGTTATCTCGCTAATCCAACCGATATAATATTTGCATATTATGTTGAATTATGTTGAGAAATAAATTTGAAAAATCTGCTTGCAATTAAAAAAAAAAAATGATATAATTCTATATAGTTTTTGACTTATGCATATATATATGTAATATGATTTCACTCATAAAAATTCGTTTAAGATTTTGCCTTGTATTAAAGTGGAAACTTTTAGAAATTCTTTTAGTTAATGGAAAATAATAATAAGAAAATTATTGGAATTAGGTACCTGTATCTTAGGGCCTAACTTTCTTGTTAAAAAAATAATAAATCAAGCGAGTATTTTTACAACAAATTATTATTTTTTTTTTGGAATTATTTCTTGTAAAATTCTTCCCAAAAAATAACTGACAATATATACGAATATGGTGAATTATGGCAAACATTTGTCACTATGGCCAACTGAGTTCCTCATTTACATAAACAATAATAATTATTATAAATATGTAGCATAATAAGTTCGGTGGTGCAGTGAGGGGGGCCGACGACGACGACCCTGGTATGTAACTTTTCCGAAAACAAATCTAATAGAATATTTAAATAGTATATATCAGTTGGTATGGTTTGTGTAGGATGTGTCTGTGTGTTCCTGTTAACCCATAGTATCCTCCTAAATATCTCTATGTTATACCCTCGCCCTTATATATATGTATATATTAATATATATATGTTCTGTATGCTGAATTATGAATAGAGAGCCAAATAATTATCAAGTTGTGTGAGGCAGTAGTAACACTCCCAGTGTTAAACACAAATTTTAATATTATCATTACATACGGGACCATTCAAACTAGAGAAAGAGTTATTCCCGTTTCCCCCTTCCTCCTCCCCCACCACCACTATACCTACTCATAATGCTTAATTATTGATTTATCAAATATTTATTCCATGTAGTATTATTCTACTACCCACCCTTTGTCGCTACACTTATTGCGCCTAGGGTGCCGGGTGAACTGGATGTGATTATATAAATAAATTGTATGCCTACACCTATATATATATATATATATATGTATATGTATATGTATATATTTTTAATATTTAAATATTACCCCAACCCGTCCTTCTCTCACCCATTTGTTTAATTAACTTGAATCCCTGAGGACTACTCCCTTCTCCAAAACAACACAAAATATGGACCGTATGGAGGCAAAACAAAATTTAATATTCAAAATTAACTAAATGTTTATATTTTGTATTATATTTTATATATTCCAACAAATATAATATGCACAATATAAAGATATGGATAATTTGGAAACCATGTTTGTTATTTTGAATAATTGATTGCAAAATAATTATTATTATATTGTACTATTTTCTTTTTTTCTTAAAAAAAAAAAATTATCTGGTTTGACATAACTTTCTCTTATTGGAATTAAAACAATTAGTGTGGTGTAGTTGATAAAATTTGTAAAACTTGGAATTAGGGAAGGGATTAAGCTAAGTGGTTAGCACACTGGACTCGCTCGTAGTAGTCCCGGCTTTGAGTCCAGCTGTGCTACCTTAGATTTTATCTTCCTAGGAGCCTGTACAGCTCACTGTCCGTCCGGTGATGGACAGTGTTGTCTCTGTAATGAAAGAATATTGTCCGCATGCCGGCAGTGCACTGAGAAGGCTCCGGGCGCCAATGACCATAGATGTTGACGTGCATTAAATTTTTTTTTTTATACTGTTTATTTACAGAGGTAAAATTACAGTAGAGTTGGTTTACCATAGTAATAATAATAATAATAATACAAATATAGTTAAAGAACATTACTAAAGTCACAAACATAGGTATATACCTATTTTAAACTAACTAACAAATAAGTGAAAAGTAAAGAAAACTGGAATTAAACTAAACAAAAAACAAAATAAAAGAATACCTGGGAGACTAATATTAAAAATAAAATAAAATTCAATATGTGGCTAAACTTAACTTAAGTATTACAATCGTGCTTAACAGACAGAAAAGTATAATTACTCCAAATTATCGGAAATAAATCTAAGTCTAATAAAAGATTTAATAAAGTAAAATAGTTTATTCAGGTAATCAACATTCTGTGGGTTTAATATTAAAGTAATATTATTGTCGGTTATACAATTCAGGTATCTATCTCTTGGAGTGGTGTAATATGGGCACTCAAAAAACACATGTTGGAGCGTCTCCGTTTCCTCGTGATTACACTTTGGACACCGTGCTTCGGTGTCTAACCTGTATGTGGTCCGGTATGAGGTGCCTTAAATTAATAAAAAGAAATGGAAGATTCTTCTCGACCGTTACTTTATATGAAGGAAAAGGATTGCAGGATTCGATCTTTTAAAAAAATAAGAAAACTTAAATTCTTGCCAACGTTTCAACATATATATTGTTTTTTTTTTTCAAGGTATAAAAAAATAAAAAAACTATTAAAATTATCTTCAAAACATATCAAACTTAAAAAGTTATGTATAATTTTGGAAAGTAAAAAGTTGAGAACACTATAGTGATTCTCTATGACTATTCTCTGTGATGTTGAGGTGTTCCCAACTTTTTATTTTCCAAAATTATACATAAGTTTTTAAGTTTGTTATGTTTTGAAGATTATTTTAATAGTTTTTTTATTTTTTTATACCTTGAAAAAGACAATATATTTGTTGAAACGTTGGCAAGAATTTAAGTTTTCTTATTTTTTAAAAAGACCGAATCTCACAATCCTTTTCCTTCCTTTAAAAAAAAAGAAATTTTTTTATTTAAAGTATAAATGCTCTTAACAAAAATATAATAATGGTGATAAGGATAGTTGTTGTTTCTCAGTTAGTACCTGAATATGAATAATATCACATAGCATTTCCATTAAACTCAAATAATACTATTAGAAACTATAACAACTCCCAGGTACCTCCATAAAAATCAATTACTCTAAGCAAAAAATGTTTGGAATGAATAGATGATCGATACTATTTATCTATGCAGTTAGCATTCAAAGCTTAGAGAAAATCGTTTGGGCTCAATTTCCAGAAAATCCCAAAAATAATATCGGCACTGTTAACTTGAATTTCCATCCAACTTGTAGCAATGCTTTTAATGTTTCTGGAAATTGTACATGCGATAGATAGAACCTTTATTATACATGCCAAAGTGGCATGTGTAAGTTATAATGAGAGATTTCTTTTTCTATATTTTTATATTTTAAACAATTAATTAATTTCCCGGCCATACTACTATATTATTAACTGGACCAAAATTCAAGTTGTTTTTTTTGAAAACAGTTTTATTGCTTATTTACTCAATTTCCTCCTTAGATGCTTAGATCTTTTTCTAGGGCTAATGATATCCTTAAATTGGTTTTAGAATGGCTTAAAAAAAAAAAACTGGGATGAGAAATGAACGAAAATAAGTTTTAACAAAATGATGATCTATTCATGCCAAAAGAAAATAAATGTCCTGCAAAGTACAATAATATCTGTTATACCAACTGTGGAACTTTTTGAGATCCTAGCTTGTTACAATTTGATTGCTCTGAATTCACTTGATTTCATGGCAAATAAAACCATTAAATTAATTATCAACAATGCTGAAACCTATCTGGGATGCAGTTTAGGGTCATGGAAGAGTACTTAAATACAATCAATGAAATCAAAAACTTCAGTAAATTTTACAATTATTCACTTCCTCACATGTTGAAGGAGAGAAATGCTCTGGTTAGATTGAATTAACAGAATATGGTTAACACTGTATAATATGATAAGTGACACTGACTGCCTAGACTTTACACTTGAAATGATACAGTATGGTAGAGTGGTGAAGGGTAATGACACGTAGTGATTGGCTGTATGAACTCAGTAGTATGTTCTCGTTCTGTCTCCCGTAGCTGAATTTATGTGGTTTCTCCCACTCTAGTCCGAGAGAGTGGTCCTGTCATTTTATCCCTCTTTCTCTACTACGATTACTCGTTTTGGATACTATTACACTCATTACTGATAATATATGTACAGTGAAAAACGTTTAACACGAAAACGTTTAACATGAAAAATCGGTTAACACGAAATAATACTGCGGTCCCAACAAAATACGATGTAATTCACAACATTTTTTTTTCTTTTAACGCGAAACACGAAAAGTTTTCGCTTCTCGGACGATCAGAATATACTGCCGTTGTCAAAACATTTCAATTTAGTGGTCACTTAGTTTTCGAATTTGGTGATGGCTGTGTGGAAGTCGGTGAATTGTGCGTCGAAATCGGAAAACAGAAATGCGAAACATCGTGAAAAGTATGCGCAGTTATTTAGATGCGCATTCAAATGGCGAAATGAAAAAAAACGATGGACGATATCGAATAATTTGTCGACAATTTGATGTTGAAGACACTGCACAAAAAATATCAATTTTTTTTCGTGTTTTTTAATTAAATACCTATATATGTGCATATAATTAGTTATGTATCTAATATGATGTGTTGGGCAATATATATTGTCCCTACACAATACCCCATATATATGTAAGTATAGACTGTCAATCTATGTACCTACAAATGTAAATTTTAACAGGAAAACGAATTAATAAAATTTTACGACATCGAAAATATTGGTGAATTTTTTAGGCATGCATATTTTAAGACGAAAAAATAATTCGGTCCCTTCAGTTTCGTGTAAGAAGTTTTTCACTGTATTTTGTTTGAACAAAGTGGAGAAAAAGCTATAAAACCATTCAATCAGACACACTGACACACACACTTCCGGTTGATGGATTTTAATGAAATTTTCTGCAACGAAATTATAAAAAAGAATAAACAAAATTTAAAAGTGACTGTAGTTTGTGATATTTTAGGAAAATAGAATTAAAAAAAAATCATTTATCACATATCTCTTAAATTATGTCATCCTTTTACAAGTTTTAAGACCCTTCAATTTTAAGACCTTCAATGAGAAAACTCAAAATTTCCATATAATTAGGTAAATATTTAATGCAACTAAAAGTGCTAATTCTAAAGAGCAGGAACAGGAGAACAGTAAATAAGTGGTGTAGGCAGAAGCACTAGTTTGGTGATGAATTGCAACTAAGAACAGAAGGTGATCCCTTTCTAGGTGTAATCATAGGGGGAGGTGTATAGTATAAGAGGAGAAGAGATAGATAGAAATTGTCAATGTTTGAACCGCAAACCCTCTTGAATGTAACTGAGCAGGTTAGGGGGACGACGACAGAAGGGCATTTATCTTTGTGTTTGTGTGTCTGCGTGTGCTAGTAGATGTTACGTTATTTTCCCAGCGGTACGCAACCCCACTACTCCAAGTTCTAACAACATTCATCTAACGTCATCTCTATATTCTTCTTCATGCTGCGAGGTACGCGGAAAATCTCCATCTCAAAACTACTACTACTACTACTACTACTAATATACACTACTACCTACTTACACTCTCTCATACATAGTGGTATAACTAGTACTACTATGCGCAAGGCTCTATTTATCAAACTAACAGCCGGAACAATAAGCTGGTAATAACACAACACCACCTCCAGGATTTCTACTACTACGACTACCACAATGTAGAAGGGAGGTTGCAATAGTATAGGCTATATAGTGACTAACACAAGGAAGGTTGCAATAGTATAGGCTATATAGTGACTAACACTGGCAAGAGTATGAGGTGCTCTCTTTCAACATCTCTCTCTCCCAGGCATTTGTTATGCTCCCCGTTCGCACTCGCGCGCTCACACACACACAGAAATCTCATCACCCCTGTTGGTTTTCAAACCGACTAGTTAACAATAACCCCTCAACACACAGTGTACAGTAGTCGCACTACTATATACCTCACCATTTACATATACTAGCTAATGACATAGAAAGTATATATCACAAACTACCCTAAAACCTAACTCCCTTTTCCCCCTACTCTTCTTCTCGCCCCTCTCACACTTCCTATCCTAACTATATATATATATATATATATATATATAATATATATTGAATATGTACTAAAACTATTTATCAAACTCACTTCCAGCATTTCAACAGCTCTATACAATTGGCGAATTGTTTCTACTATCAATCATAACAATACTTACATATATCCACACTATATAAATATAATGTATATATACATTTATATACCCTATCATAATTGATTGAGTTTAACAATTACAAACAGACAAACTGTTTTTATTTTTTAAGTTTAATTGTTATTGCAAATAATTACAATAAAAGTCGCAATTTTGTTTAAATATATTTTTTTTAAATATTAGGTGATTAAAAAATTGTCAATAAAAACTGCCTCAATGATATTATCTATTTATTGCCAGGGGTGTCCGCCCCCCAAAACCCGTGACCCAACCCGCGGCCCAAACAAACAATTTTAACCTAATATAAATAAATAATTTTACTAATGCTGTTTAATACTATTCATATATATTTGAGGTGTCTTTTGTCTCCATATGGTGTGTAGGGGGGGGGGCACTATCATGGTATCTCGGCACTGCGGTTGCTTTTATTTACAATAAAACAATAGGAAATACACTCTTCAATTTAAAGCTGTGTAGATATTACCAGCCAATTTGCAAATCTTCAATCAGGCATTCAATTTAAAGGCTGGAATTTATAAATCTTATCTTCCCAGAGATTAATAACCCTCGCCTCACCAATCCTGCCTTATTCATGTCTTCGCATTTTGGCAACATTAACATTTGTGAACAACTATTTTCAAGGAGGCAGTAAACAAAGAGTAAAAATTATAAATACTTCTTGTTAAAGCATTAAGAGAAAGTAAAATAATTTTTATTCAAAATAATTCGAATTTTTATTCAAAATTTAAAGTCGATTTGATTCTTAGACTATATTCCTAAAGAAGAAATATTAAAATTAACATAAGGTCGAATGTTGTCAGGATCAATATTTAATATCGATAAGCGTTACCCCGATGGGTGCTGACTTTTATGAAAATAATCTATATTAAAATAATTCTTAAAATTAAGTGTTAGGATTCTTTTAATTTTTTTAATTAATAATTTAATGAATACAAGGCAAATTCTCCGTAGATCACAATAATAAATGTATTGATACATTTTTTATGTAAGAACCCATATAAAATTCCATTAACTTGTACGTGTAAAGTGTTTTTTCTTTATATATATATTTTTTTTTTACTTTTATAATTTTTAGCGCCGGCCAGATATGAATTATTGAAGAAGTCCTAGGGGAACTATGCCAACGGACTTAACGTTCTACTACTTAATAACTAGCATACCTGGTGGCAGTTGCCTAAATCACATTATATTTTCAACAATTGCCTATTATACATTTGAATTTATTAAGGTTGGAGATTACTTTTCCACAGTTCCATGAAATGCACAAAACAGTGCATAGAATCAAGTTTAAATATTTTAAGCATGCAAAATATTTAGCATTGATTTAATCGTAGCAGCATGATAATCGCAGCAAACGCATCAAGGCGTCAATATTGCTCTCCAAACGCACATGAACTAGGCATCACACCCTCTTCCACAGCCACACAGAGAAACTAGGAAACCAATCTCTATACAATCTAGAAGCTACCTCTAGCTGTAAGAGAAATAAGCTGACCATCTGGGGGGCTTAAGTCAGTCACCAACTTTACTTTAAAAGATTATGTACGGAATCAGTTTAGAATTCTACTCTGAAAAGTACAGTCAGTTATCATTTCAACAGTGAGGTAACTAGGGGGTGTAATATGTATATAAGATCAATTTGAAGGGGAAGTTTGTATTTTTCAATAATCTTATGTATAAGGAAACAATTTAATCCTACTAAGCGGATAGGATCCACACTATTGTAATTGCTATTGTGGCATCGCTGCTAAACAGGGCGGCGTTTCTTTGATGTTTTTATTTTGTAATGAATTATAAATAATGTTTATCACATTGCAAAATTTAGAACAGGCAAGAGTTGTAACTTGTCACACCAGTCTAGTGTGATTCACAACATCAAGCTACCCCACACAATCCATCATAACTATTCGCTCGGTCACATTTGATCCTAAACATACTCTATTCTGTTGAAAATGTGGGTGGGTCCGCAATGCTGGATAACATCTGTTATTTTATCCGTCGTAGCATGCATATTATTTTGTTCCTGACCGGTTCCGGATTTTCATCCATCGTCAGAGCAAATTCACCAAGTTCGTGTAGAGATTCACTTCATTTAATGTTTCTGTTATACTTACCACAAGTGTGAGTGTAACAAAAACATTAGTTGAAGTGAACTCTCTATAAAAACTTCGTGAATTTCCTCTGATGATGGATGAAAATCCGGAACCGGTCAGGAACAAAATCAGTATGCATGCTACGACGGATAAAATACCAGACATTCTTCTCTTCTTATACAGTAAAACTGTATAAAGTATAAATAGTAGTTTAGTTTCATTGATCGGCTCTCGATTACAAACATTTCACCAACATTTCCTGTCAGAGCTGGATTAAACCAATAGACCAAGTAAAACAAATGTCTAGGACTCGTAATTCGGAGGGGGCCGGAGTCAATCGAATTCCTAGTGCTTGTAAAAAGTGTCAATGTCTTTGACTACTAACCATGAAGGAACTATGCTAATCCCGGCATTTTGCATTGATGAAATCATACAAAAATCTGATTACTTGATAACAAAATATTCCTCTGGTTGATGGCCTAAGTTGCCAAGACTTATAAAAGAAAATAAGTTATATAAATGGAGCCCGATTTATATTTTGTCTAGCGCTCGCAGGAGGCTTAATCCGGCCCTGTTTTCTGCTAGCTTTACACTCATAACCATAATATTTATGTTATGGGCTACTCATACTTTTAGTGAAAATATGAAATATGAAGAAAACGTTTTGTTGTAAGAAAAAGTCGTGTGAGATTTTCACACCAGGTTATTTGTTTTCAATTAGTGGAGAAAGGATATCACATAAAATTCATGTTGCTAGGCTGGAGAATCCGCAACAATGCCTGGGGGGGGGGGTCATTAAAGAATTAGCTATTATTCCCCTATTCCCTTCAGTAGTAACAGATGTTACAAGATAATTTGAAAGAAAGAAATTTCTCTACTTATAAGATGTCTGGATATTACAATATAATGAGAAATGAAAAAAAAAAATTGAATAATTCCTAGATGTCTTGCCCGGCAAATAATAAAAAAAAAAAAAAAATATTTTATTTTCTACTGTTAAAAATAATCTATAGCATAATTACATGTAATTCTGGCTATAATTTACAGTAAAAACAAAATTGAATTTAGCGGTTTATAACAAAAATTGAAATTAAAATAAAAACCACATTGTACAGGTGAAGTTATTCTAAAGTTATAATTATTTTGAAGAAAAGAAAAGAAAAGAAGAAACAAAATAAAAATAAAATCAGTAAATAAACAATGTATATGAACCGCAATTGTACGTGAGAAAGTTTTAATTAGTTTTCCATTTGACTTTTCACAGTTTCCAGCTTTGTAATTTGTGATAGATTGGACAGATGGTGGCGTTTAATGGAAGAAATGCATGACCATATTGTCATGGGAGTTTAACCCCATTATAATATTGTATTATATTTTCACCACTTAACTATAAATCGAAGTTATATTGTTTCTTTAATTTACAGAAACTTATTTTCAACTGATTATCTAAACAGCTGATCTGACTACATTAGAGAAAGAGTTAAGAATCAGTTAATAGAAAGGTTTATATTTCTTGTTCACTTCTGAACTCACCGGTGAGATTGTAAGTTGATCATGAGCTGAATTGAATAGCCCTCCTCTATAAAAACTTTGCTTTCAACCTTTGAACTCTTTTACCAACACTTACCTTCATTACAATAATGCAATAAGTTAAAGTATAAGACAAAAAAAAAAGTCTGATATGAATCACTCACACAACTTTCTCTTACTGCAATTAATATGATTTAATTAACAAAGTTTTCTTTAAAATTGCAATGCTTATAAACCTTTAACCAAGCTGTCCTCAAAAATAAGACAATTGGTCCATGGTCCATGAAAAAGCTTCTTAATTCTGTTATTAAACCGACCGTGTTATATTCTTCAGACATTTAGAGTTACAACTTCTTAGATGAACTTGAGTCTGTGCAACTACAATGTATAAAAAGTATCTATAATTTGCCTAAAACCGTTCCCAACTCCTTTGTTAGATTAGAATTTGGTTTAACTCCAATTAGAGTCACAGTATTTAAGGCGATGCTTTCTATTTTAATTATATTAATTCAAATGGATGCGTCACGTTTACTTACCATACATACGAGCAAGGTTTTTTCAGTGCGTTTTAAAAATGAGTGACATCAATTACGAGCAACGTTGTGCCATCAGGTTTTGCTTCAGACTTGGGCACAGTGCAACGGAAACGTTTGAAAAACTGTGCCAGGCCTATGGAGACAATGTTTTGTCGAGAGCACAGGTTTTTAGGTGGTTTAAGTCGTTTGCAGAAGGAAGGGAATCAATTGAAGACGAGCCTCGCAGCGGAAGGCCTTCATCTTCAAGAACCGACGAAAATGTTGGCAGAATCCGCGATCTCGTGCGTTCAGATCGTCGTTTGACAGTCCGAATGATCGGCGAAGAGTTGAATTGACTCACACAACCGTTCATCAAATTTTGACTAATGAATTGGGGATGAGAAAAATTTGTGCAAAAATGGTTCCGAAAAATCTTTCACAAGAGCAAAAAGACATCAGAAAGGAAAGAAGCCTTGACTTTTTGGGAGCAATTGAAAACGATCCCATTTTTTTGGAACGTGTTATTATAGGAGACGAGTCTTGGGTGTTTGAGTATGACTCAGAAACTAAGCGTCAGAGCATGCAGTGGCACACTTCAACCTCTCCAAGGCCAAAAAAAGCAAGAATGAGCAAGTCAAAAATCAAAAGCATGCTAATTTTAATTTCTGTTTTGACGGCCGAAGTTTTCTGTATGAAGTGGTGTTTCAGTGAAGAACCATTTTGGCTGAACAACTGGTTCTTCACTGAAATACCACTTCAAGCATGCTAATTTGCTTTTTTGATAGCCAAGGAACCGTTCACAAAGAATTTGTGCCTCAATGCCAAATGGTAAACCAACATTTTTACCGAGAAGTTCTTGAGAGACTTCGAAAAAGAGTCATGCGTGTGAGGCCAAACATAAAAAACAAGTGGGTGTTGCATCACGTCAATGCTCCGTGTCACACCGCGATTTCTATTAATGAGCCAGTTTCTATTAATTGGCCAGTAATAACATTCCTGAGGCTCCTCAGCCTCCTTATTCACCCCACTTGAGTCCATGTGAATTTTTTTGTTCCCCAAATTGAAAAATCACCTCAAGGGACGTCATTTTGGAACATTGGAGAATATTCAAACAGTCGTAACCGACCAACTGAAGTCTATTCCAGTATCCGAGTTCCAGCACTCGAATGGAAGAATCTTCTTCAGCGCTGTGTGGCTTCCCAAGGGAGTCATTTTGGAACATTGGAGAATATTCAAACAGCCGTAACCGACCAACTGAAGTCTATTCCAGTATCCGAGTTCCAGCACTGCTATGACGAATGGAAGAATCGTCTTCAGCGTTGTGTGGCTTCCCAAGGTAGTTACTTTGAAGGGGACAATGTTGAATTGTAATTTTATTTGAATAAAAAAAAGATAAAAAATCAGTCTCATTACTTAATTTACACACCTCGTACATTATATGGAGTGGTACTTTAGTAGGAAAGCTTAACGTAAATGATCCCCCCCTCTAGAAGCCCCCCAAAAAATCAATTTTTGCTGGAAAATGGTTCGAATAAAATTGATACGTATTTATGTATATAGATAGCATACATAAAAAAAAAAAAAACTCGTTGGACTATATTCGAGAAAATCGTGAAAACTAAAAAAAAACAAAAAAAAACAAAACTTCGACCGGCTAAATACGCTTACCCAGGATAGGTGACTGATTTTGAGTTCTCAATCAAACTCTGCAAAGCTCAAGAAATATTTTCATGACTATTGCTCAAAGATTTGCTTTTATTATTATATTTTTTTTTTAAATTTAAGGTGCGTCAACATCTATATAGTCATTGGCGCCCGGAGCCTTCTCAGTGCACTGCTGGCCTCCATCACCGGGACAGTGAGCTGTAGAGGCTCCTAGGAAAAAAAAATCTAAGGGTAGCACAGCTGGACTCGAACCCGGGCCCTCCGCGTGTGAGTCTAGTACGCTAACCACTTAGCTATTCCCTTCCCTTGCTTTTATTATTATTATTATTTATTTTATTTTAATTTATATTTATTATTATTTAATAATCTTTAAATTTTAGAACATTATATTTTAATTCACTAGAAAAGTTTAATTTTTAAAACAGTACATTAAGGTGCTAATTGAGAATCACAGAAAATATGCTAAATTTTCTTTAGTAATATAGTGAATAAAGAGGACGTATACAAATAAAGTTAATTACTAAATAGATTATGCAAGAAGAACCGTTTTTAACAATGCTGATGATGATGAATGTTTTTTGTGTTGAATATGAAAAAAAAAATAGAATAATAATTTGCTATTCAAATTATTAAATACTTATTTAAAACTGAAATTATATGCAATAAAGTTATAATAAATACAATATCAAAGTTTTTTTTTTTTTTTACGATTGTTTTATGAGTTATTTATTTTATTTGAGAATATTAAGAAATATTTTCATATTTAACGAGTATTTTTGTATTTTTGAAAAGACACACAAAAATAAAAAAAAAATAAAAATAAATAAATAAAACAATCGTTCCTAACAAAACCATTTATTACTTACTAAATACAAACAACTAAACTACATCTCTCCCTTCAATGTTCTAAAAAGTTTTGTCAATAGAAACAATAAGAATGTTAATTTGTTTGTACAGTTGTTAACGAAGTAGAGAGAGGAGGGAAGGCGGGAAAAGTTTTCTTTACAGACAATCATTATTTTTTATGAGAAATGTCTTGGAAAAAAAATAACAAAAATAATGAATAAAAAAAACATTCTTTCTACTTACAAAATTAACTGTTATTAATTATTTGTTCCGGAAATAAAAAAATAAGTTCAAACTTCTCAAGCAAACTGCCACACTCACCTGAAAAAAAAAAAAAACAACAAAATAAATAAATATGAAAATTAACATAAATAATTATTGTATTAATAAATTATTAATTAATACAATATATTGTATTAAATATAGATTATATTAAATTATAAAATATTGGTCCAAAATTCTGGTTTAGCAAGTAGCCGCGAAATCTATCCTTTGAAAGAAGATTTTTTATTAAACAAAAGTAATATTTTGGGGGGCGAAAAAAATGGTGTTTGGAAAAAAAAAATCTGTAAAGAAATAATAAAATCCATTGGCAATTAAATGAAAATTGGATTATAATTTGTTTCAATCAGGAAAAAAACAACGCTGAACTCCTAGATAAGAAAAGGAAGTATAGCGAATATGTTGAATTTTCGAAATCGAATCATCACCGGATGTTGGGGATTGGATTTCGTAGAGCTGGAAAGCATTAGAGATATTTTCCATGATAGCCTTTTTGTGGTCATCGACTGGTTTCCAGGGGTCCGCCCATCATCAGGATGTTTTGTCAAAACAGTGTGATAATATAGACTTGCGCAGAGCAAATTCAGTTTATATACTGCTTCTTAAAGTGCTTTGTTAAGAGCTAACTAGGTTAAGAGGGGCTTTTTCTCTACCTAGGTAGGGTGACAAGTAATGATTTCACTTTTAAAACGGCTTGTACATTGTGATACATTGCAAACACAGCTTCCCTTAACAAAGCACTTAAAGAACCAGTGTATAAACGGAATTTGCTCTGTGCAAGTCTGTGTTATCCTACTGTGTTGACAAAACATCCTGATGATGGGCGAACGCCTGAAACCGTTCGATGGCCACAAAAGCAAGCAGGCTATCACGAAAAATATGTCAGATACTGGAAATACATAATTTGAGATACTCTTGGTACTAAAAAAATGTTTTTAGCGAATCGCCTTTCTTTTTTTTTCTCCGGTTACAGACAACACCGAGCCAAAGAAGGCACCGAAGAAAAAACAAATCTAAAGGTAGTACTGGACTCAAACATGGGACCTTCTCACGGAGTCCTGGACATTTTTGCATAGCTAATACTTTCCCTGCGATTAGTCTGTATGTGTTTGAACAAAATATCTCAAAAACGGAAAATCACAGGAGCCAAATTTGGTATTCCTGTTTTGATGCTAACATGGCATCTGACCCGAAGATTTCGGGTAAAATCCATCAAACGAAAATGCGATATTACAGAATTTATTTTTTCAGTTTTTCACGATTGTGTTTTGTTAAAATGGCTTCAATGATTTTCTTTAAACTTCATATACTATCCATTCACATAAATACATATCACTTTCATTTGAAGCATTTTTTTTGTGGAAAAAACTTGTAGAGAATCAAAATCGGGGAAAATTTAATTATTTTGAATAGTTTTAAAACGTGACTGTTGCATACAAACCGGTGGAAATAGATTAAAAGTCTGTGAAAAATCGCATTCGTTTTAATAAACGCATTAATATGAGAACTGTTAAAAAAAAACAAATCAATCAAAAATTAACAGGTAATTATGAATTTATTCCATCAACAATAGAAGATTATTTTAGAAACATTTCTCTTAAATAACAACAAAGTAAAAATCTAAGAAATAATGCAGGAATCGCCAGCGATGTTAAAGTAAAAGTAAGCACATAGAATAGGATAAAAAAAAGAGGTAAGCATGACAGGCAACAGAAAAAAAGAATAAGCTCTGATTTAAGGAAATAAAAGTTTAACCGAGCTTCAAAATGTTTACATTTCAATATAATTGTTGTAAGAGTCAAATTTTATTGAGAATACACTGGCTATTTCTTTAACTTCTAATTGATATTTATATTATTTGCCTAAAACCTTTTACATAGTTTATGAAACACAACTTCATTTTATTAAATTCAAAAACAACCATTAAATATCGCTTATAAAAGAAAGTCGCGGCATGCATAAAACCTTATTGCATGAAGCACTGAATGTGTAAAGAAGATTGAGGAGCTAGAGAAAGCTGTGAAGTATTTATAAAAAAATGTTGACCAATGGTGTAAAAGTTGTGTGGAGAAAATAAAAAAATAAAAAAAATATTGTTCACACTATTATATATATATAATGTTGTGTGTGTATGTATAGTATAAAGGAAATTAATTGGAGTTACAGTATGCAGAAGAAGGAGGGTGGAACAGGGTGGGGAGATAAAAGGTAAGTATGGTAGACAGAGAAAGTGGTGAAGCAGCGTAGTGGTGAGCGATTAGCGGAAGGTTGTCGTCAGTTTGAGAAGACTAAGTGGGTAGTCTAGTTGAATAAGGCGAAGAGCTAGGAGCTTGTGGAGTACAAGAGTGAACCAGAGTAGCAGCAGGAAAGGGAAGTAGTGAGATGGTTGTAGTATACCAGTGAACACTGCTGGAGAGGGAGAGAGTATGGAAAGTGGAGTTTTGTGGCTTGTAGTCACCATGAGAAAGGGGCGGCTATAGGGGCGGGTGCAGTGGGGTGACCGCCCGCCCGCCGCCACCGGCTCTCACTTCAACTCCAGCAAGCAGTCATACTCCAACAGCAGCACTGTACTGTGTGTACTGCTAAATGGGTCCCTTCCTGGTTGGCACAGCTCTCTTAAAGGGGATATTACACTACCATTCATCCCTTGTACTCCTCTCACTTCATACCATCCACTGATACTTCCCACTTTAAATTCACCACACCAAGGCTACGCTATGTTTTACCATATTTTACACGGATTTTTTATATACTATAAAATATATATATATTATATTTTTTTTTCTTCGTCTTCTCTATCCGGTTTTCGCAAAGTAAATTAGGTAGAAAAAAAATAAAATAAAAATAAAGGTCTGTTCCTAACACTTTTTTCTTTAAAGCGGATTTTGTATGATAGAATTTAGAAAAGTAAATCTTGATATCAAAAGATTTAGTCACTTTTCTAATTTAAACGATTAAAACAATTTTATACTTTAGGTTTTATATCAACAGTGTTTATATATTTGAAATAATAGTAAATGAACCTACATAAAACTGAGCAAAGAGTGCTGGCTAATTGGTTCAGTACAGTGGCTAAGCCTTGTAAGACGATAATTCTTGTTTACAGAAAGCTAAGAGTAAGTGCTCCATAGATATATGAAACAAGGTACTTTAGTTTCCCTTAGTGACGAATAATTTTAATTATATGAAAGAAAGGCAGAGTAGTAGTAATAAGATAATAAATCCAAAGGAATAAAAATAAATAAATAAATAATAAATCATCCTAATAAGGGAAAAATTAGCTCAGTGGTAGCGCACTGGATTAACAACGAACGGAGGTGCCGGGTTCGAGTCCAGCAGTGCTGCCCTTAAATTTCCTCTTCCCAGCTCACTGTAGTGATGGACAGTGTATCTGTAACGAGAGAACACTGTCTAGAGGCCGGCCGTGCACTGAGAAGGCTACGGGCGCAAATGACCATAGGATTTTGACGGGTCTTAAATTAAAAAAAAAAATTAATAAACGAATCAAACAATGTGTTAATAGCAGTAAGAATAAATAAAATAAATCCTTAGTCGTATAATTTTGAAAAATTCTTAACTTTGAATAAATTTCCTTTGATAAATTATTGGAAACTCCATTCTCCACAAATTTGAACACACTACTTTATTTATAACTGGATTAATTTTTAATCAATATATAAGCAAAATTACCTTTAAAACTCGACCTAAAATCCCTCTTTTTTACTAAAAAAAAACACAGAAGCGAAATATCCTACGCGTATTTTCCAAAAAAAGAGTATTTTTTTTACATTAGAAACTCTCGACAAATTATTTTCATCTTTTTGTAAACAGACAGATGGTTGACAAAAAATGCTCAATATCTATAAAGAATAGTATTTATCAACACAATCATAAACTGCGACTAAAAAGAAATCAATGATAAATCGGAAAAAGACAAATAATAATTAAAAAAAAAAAACAGCGATGGTTCAAATTGCGGTAGGGGTCGTGGTCGTGGTCGGTAGGACCTTCGAAAAGAGTCTCAGAAAGTTGTATAAAAGGTCCTCTTTGAACAAAGTATGGAAGTGGAAAATAAAACAGGTCATCATTGAAAAAAAAAATCTGTGACGTTTCCCAGCACTAGCGGACCCAATTATCCTGATATGTGAACAGAAAACTTTAAAGATAAGATTTCTTAAGGTTACTTTAAGGTTAAAAAAAGCGGAAAGTCCTCCGCAAATTTCATTACTATTACATTTTAATATATAGGTGGGGGTTGATAGAAAACAATTCTTAGAAATAAACAAGATTGGGAACTCCTGGTCTAGCGGATTATAGAAATGATTTTTATAGACTGAAGATATTACATAGAGGAATGGAACATCATCGTTGTTTATGATATTATATTTTCCCGTAAGTATTTTTATAATTAGTAACCACTTTTACGTGCTCTTACTGTTAGTAGGGGAGGAAGTATTGTAATCGTGTTAAATTTCCGATATCGAGTTTTCACCGGAAATATACGTTTTGAGGTCCCTGAGTACGAACAAGTGGTTTTTAGCAACTGGTCAATATGTCTCTCTGTCTGTGTGTATGTGTATGTGGGACAACATATTATCAACCATGAGATCCGGCGGCAAGTTATCTATCAAAATTTTTCTCAACAGGAAGTATTACTTTACGAAATTTTTTGTGTGCATTTCTTTGCAATTTTCTCTCCAAATAACTCCAACGATTTTCTTTAAACATTGAATATCAATTACACAGACAAAAAAATCTGGTGTGAAACACTCACACAACTTTCTCTTACTCCAGTTCTCAAAATTATAACAAACAAATTTTATAGTTTTTGCACCAAATTTAATGAAATTTGTCGAAAACTATAAAAACTATTCATTAAAGGCGCACTTCCGGTTTACTGATTTCCTTCAAACTCGGAATTTTGGCCATCTATTTATTTCTAATTAATTTCATTCGGATGATAGAGTCGTATAATCAAGTATGATACCACTTTAGAGGAAGCTGTAACCCTACCTCTCCCCTAAAAGTGCCCTTAAATGAATTTTTCCAGAGAAATCTTTTATATAAAAGTTGTAGATCTTTGTATGTTTAGTTTATATGTGTAGTTTCAAGAAAATCGTCGGGGCCATTTTTGAGAAAATCGCGAAAAAGTGAAAAAAATCATTTAGTAAGTGTTAAAACAAAAGCACTTCCGGTTTTTCGATTTTTCTCAAATTTGGAAATTCAACAACATATTTAATTCTAATTAACATTATTTAAATGACCAAATTGTGTAATAAACTGAAATAGCACTTTAGAGGTTCACCTTACCCCACCTCTCCTCCAAAAAGTGCCCTTAAATGAATTTTCCCAGAGAAATCTTTCAAATAAAAGTTGTAGCCCGTTGTATATGTAGTTGATGTATCAAGTTTAAAGAAAACCGTTGGGTCATTTTTGAGAAAAACGCAAAAAGTAAAAAAACCAACTAGTAAAGTGGTACTTCCGGTTGAGGAATTTGACATAAGCATAGTCAGATCGCATGGGATATCTAAATAAATATCAAGTTTCAGTTTCTACGGTTTTTCGTTTTTGAGGTTTTATGCTGTTCACTACCACACACACACACACACACACCCACACACCACACAGACCATTTGCTAAAAACCACTTTTTTGGACTCAGGCGACCTCAAAACGGATATTTCCGGTAAAAACTCAATATCGAAAATTTGACACGATTACAATACTTCCTCTTACTAGGTAAGAGTAAGAGAAAGTAAAAAGCTATGATTTTCTTTTGTAACAATTTCTCTGAGAAAATTCATTTAAGACGTCTTTTTTAGCGGAGAGGCGGGCTAATGTTTTCCTATAAAGTGCTATATTTGTTTATTATACAATTCTATCGTTTAAATAATATTAATTAGAATTAAATGTGTTACCAAAATTCTGAGTTAGAAGAAAATCAGTTGACCGGAAGTGGGTTTTTACTGAAATAGTTTCAAACTTAATATTTCGTTTAAGTGCGACTAGAAAAGCGGTGAATAAGCTTTTAGAAAAAAACCGTTCAACCGGAAGTGCGACTTGACTAAATTTTTTTGTCATCAGTTTTTTGATTTTCTTAAAAACGTTTCCAACGATTTTCCTTGAACATGGTCTATCAACTATGTATACAAAGAGCTATAACTTTTATTTGAAAATTCATTTAACGGTACTTTTGGGAGAGAGGTAGAGTTGGTTTCCCCCTACAGTGCAATTTCAGTTTACTGCACAATTCTACCATCTAAATAATATTAATTAGAATAAAATATGTAGTTGACATTGTGAGTTTGAAGAAAATTGGATGACCGGAAATGCATTTTTACTGAGAAGTATTTTTTTTAATTTTCTGCTATTTTCTCTAAATTGGCTCCAACGATTTTTCTTTAAAATAGAAATGTGAATCAGAGCCATTTTCCGTGGTAGGCTGGTTCATTTTGTGGTTATCGACCGGTTTCGGGCGTTCGCAGATCTTCAGGATGCGTTTTGTCAGACAGTATGATAATACAGACTTGCATAGAGCATATTCAGCAGTTTATATACTTTAGTTCAGTTTAAAGTATAAGCTATGTATAATAAGTATAAGTATATATTTAAAGTATAAGCGAAAGTATAAACTTTAAAGTATAAGCTGTATAAACCTCAATTTATACACTTTATTCATTGTATAAACTGAATTTGCTCTTTGCAAGTCTGTGTTAATCACACTGTCTGACAAAACGCATCCTGAAGATGGGCGAACGCCCGAAACCGGTTGATGACCACCAAATTAACCAACCTACCACGGAAAATGTCTCTGATGCTTTCCAGTTCTGCGGAACCAACCACCACAACAAGAAATGTGAGCTACCGATATAATAAAGCTATAACTATTATTTGAAATATTTTTCCTGATAAAGGGTATTTTTGGTGGAGTGGTAGAGGGTTATTTTTACCTCTAAAATACTATCCATAGTTGATTATACAATTCTATCATCTAAACAAAATGAATTAGAAATAAAAAGATTGCCTAAATTCCGTGTTTCAAGAAAATTAGTAAACCGGAAGTGTGTTTCTTCCTGAACAGGTTTTTTTTTTTTTTTCAGTTTTCGCGATTTTCTCGCGAAAAAACATGGAATGAATTTCATTAAAATTGATAAACTAACTTCACACTAAAACTGGTCGGTTACAATTTCGTAAGCAATAAGATAAAGGGTTGTGTGAGTGTTTCACACCAGATTTTTTTTTTTTAAATTTTGATTGTGATAATATTTCTATTATTTTCAGCGCCACTACACAACTGGAGTAAGACTATTTTTAATGTAAGAATATTCCATATAACCATAAAGTTAGGTATATAAAATGAAAGATAAGAACTGAAAGAAAAGATATCCTGGCAATGACAGCTTTTTTTGGGGGGGGGGGATGTTTTCTTTTTAGTGGAAGGAAAAATATTAAAAACTGTACCCTTCCACTTTTCTCACTGCCAGCAAGAAAAAAAAAAAAAATAGATAAAATAAATTAACAAAGTGGGTAAATTGCTTGGCAAACTAATTATAAAACATTACCACAATCCTTCATGACAAAACACAGGGAGAACTAAAAAAAAAAAAGAACTTTTATCCTTGATTTATATAAATATTTCGTGTCAACTAAAAATTTTTTATTTTTATTTTTTAATTTTTTTCTGTTTTGTTTTTTAACTTTCTTAAGCCTAATCCACAAAATGGATCCTGGGCCCCGTGAAAATAATCTCTAATGAGATTGCCCCAAGTTATTAATTAGTTTACAACACGACTCTCTTTCTTTTATCTCCTCCTGGGGTGGAGGGGGGAGGAAGAAGCAGACCACCTCACTGGGTTCCACTTCCAGATGAGCTGTTGTATTACATAACAGTCCAGATAAAAATACTTAGTATCTTTTACCTTTATCTCTTACAAATAAAACAACTAATATAGACATTATTTTCCGTCTGTCAGTGTGTTTGTTTTATTTTATATTTTCATTAAAATTTTTCATCTAGTCTGATTCGAGGAACTTCCTGATGCAACCAAATGATTTTTTTTTTTTTTTTACTTTTCTACTTGCTCTTACCCCTACCTAGTAAGAGGGGGAGTATTGCGATCGTGTCAAATTTCTGAAATTGAGTTTTCACCGGAAATTCATGTTTTGTGCTACCACCACCCCACCCCCCGAAGAGTACGAAGATTTTAGAGAATGGTTGGTGTGTATGTGCGCGTGAGTTTGTTATGAACAAAATGTTGCTCAAAAACAAAAAAAATTCACAGAAGTTCAAACTTTGGAATGACATTGGTGGTAGGGTGGCGATCTATTACAAATTTGTGAAACTTTGTATGCAAACTTGAAGTTTTTATTTCAAACTGGTTTAAGTAAAAATCAAACTATTAGGGTAATTAATAGGTATATGTAGAGAAAAAGAACCATAAATCCAAGCATATCTTTATGAGAAAAACGTATTTTCACTAACTTGTGTTCTTATAATAAATTTAAAACAGTGCTTGAAGATTATTTTAGTATACATAATCTCTATTACTTATTCAGCGATGACAAATTCTCTATAATTTTACACTTTATTAGAACAAAGTTCAGGGATATGATTTCCAGTTTCTAAGTGGGCAAAATCATCCGAAATTTACTCCTGAATCTTAAACAACTTGTTACAAGTTGTAGGAATCGTGAGAATTTCTATAAGGGGGTGGAGTTGCTCAATTTAAAAAAAAGGCTGAACAAGTTTCTTTGATTTGAAATATGTGTGGTACGATCAATCGAAGTTTCAATTCTGATGCCATATTTGGGAAAACGGACTAATTACGACCCAAGAATTTATTGAAATATGGATATGTTGGCACAGTTCATTCCATTATTATTTACAATAGACTAAACTATCTTTCTAGAACATCGCTTGTCTGTCTATACACTGTGTGATCAATGCTCAAAACTATTGAAAAAATAGCCTACGAAGTTTTGCCAGATCTGCTTGTAGCATAAATCTAGTTCTTCTAGAAGTCAAATGTGGCATCAAGTTTCATAAAAAGAAGGGAAAACAAATATGCAAAACTGGTTGATAAACAATTTTTTTTTACTATAGGTAAAAAATCAAAACTATTGGTGTTAGGGGAACATGTTGAAAAATAAGAAAATTGTGAGATTCATTTATTATGTTAATTAAAACTACTATAATAGATTCTGTGGGCCTATTAAAGCCAATGTCACAGCACCTCCATGGGTCTATTGGGGCACCCACATGATACAGTACCCTCACCAGTTCTGCCTGCTTAATTAGACTTAGAGCCTGGAAAGTGTGGCTCCTGGCTGAAGCTAGAAGGCATCAGTTTCTCCTCCCCCAAACAGAAGAAATCTCAGCCATACAAGTACCGTCAGAGTACGTGCAGTTCTGTCAAAGTTTTATTTTTACTTTGACAGAACCGACTCAAGCTATCCGTTGCACATGCAATGTATGTGCTTGTTAGATTCACAGGGCTCACTAAGGAGGCCACAGCTATCCGTATTGCCTTGTTGGAGTAGCTCTTTTGTAAGCTTGAGGCCTTATCTATTAAACAATTTCGCCTTCCTTTGGTTTGGAGTTTTTACCCATAATTCTTGTGTTCTATTGTGCACCCATGCTCTGATGGCTGCACTCACGAGGCACTTTGCAAAGCGCAGAAAGTTTCAGGTTCAATAAGGCTCGTTTCACATTATACGGTTTTCACCGTACAGCCGCACTGTTTTAGTGAAACAGTCACGTTACACACGTTAACGGCAAAACACCGGTGCCGTGCCGTACAGCAGCCGTTCGGTGCCACTGAAATTAACGGTGCCGTTGATTCACTGGCCTAGATGGTTAAATGTATTGTGCGTTATCATATTGTGCGTTTTTGTGACGTACGGCAGCTACATTTTTTTTGGCGCCCTTGAAATAACCTTTTCTAATGTTCACCAAAATCTAATATAAGCGGTTGAAACAGCATACCTTCCCTATATAGTATTAGACCTATATCAGTATTATTAAAATGGATAAAATTGATGCTGAAGTTTTCATAACCTGTGCGCAATTTCGAAATTGTGTGTTTTGAAGTTGTAATAAATACATCCTTAAGTTTGCCATGTAATACGTCAAAGGATGTAATAGACATCCGCAAATAATTGAAAAAAATTATTTTCATCAATCCTCAGGTCTTCCAAAGAGTGTGCAAAAGAACAATCCAACTTCCTCTCTCCGCTGATTCATTGGGATGTACCCAAAAAAGACGATTTCGTTTTTTTACTCTCCTTCGGCGACGATATAACAACCACAAAGCAATAATTTGTTCACGATTCATTGAAACACTTGTTATCTCATTGACAACGAAATGAAAATGTTTAGTTTCAATGGGGGAAAAACCGTGCAATGTGAAAACAACATTGTCACGTTGACGTATAGTGAAAACCGTATAGTGTGAAACGAGCCTTATGGTTCCTACGGTGTCCTAACGGGCAAGGCAATCTGTTATAATCTGAACGCCCACCTACCTAAACTAGAAAAAAAAAAATTATTTTGACTAATAATTTCCATGAGTAAATACATCGATCGTAATACTTCCTTCTACAGATGTAGTGATAGCGAAAAAAAAGATCGAAATCAAATAAAAAATTAAGAGATGCGCCAATTAACAATTAGCTAATTTATTTTTATTAATATTACTATGTCGCGTGTTTAGATCTACTAAAATATATTGTAGTTTTTTTTATTATTATTAATATTCAAGATAACTAACTCCTTTTTGTAATTTGTCCTCATATTTATTGTGAAAGAAATCAAGAAGAAAAAAACAAAAAAGAAAGTATAAAATGTGTAAAACACGCACAGAAACAAAAGTAAATAAATGCAATCAAACATCTGTAAAGTGTTTGGTGTAAGTTAGAGTGTGTAAGTTTTAAAGAGTAAGAGAGAGAGAGTGAGTGTGCAAAAGGGATGGAGAATAATTAACACAAAAGGTTTGCGTGCTCTGATTTTAATCGTCTGGGACCACCAATGGGGCCAAAGGTACACAGTCCTGTGTAGACCATCACATCTCGCCAACAAGCCACAGATTCACTCTGTATTCTCTCCATTCTCTTCTCATCCTAAATCTGTCTCACTCTATATCTCATTCTAGGACGGTAACTAGTATACCAAAATTCCAAATATAACATTTACCCAAAAATATTACATGTATAGGATAAGCATGACTCCTGTTAACTATTGTTAGCACACTTTGATGGAATAGAAAGTAAAAAAAATAAAATTATATAGGCAGTTTCAAATGTGATATTTGGGCTCATTTACGGCAATAGAAACTATTTTAACCAATGGAATCAAATGTGCTATGACGCTAAGTCAATAATTTCTCTCATTTCTTGTTTTCTTCCAGGAACTATTAATAGAATCAATGGAACTGCTTTACGAATTTGTTTCCTGAATTTCTGTAAGATTTTTACAAAATACAATAACCAAAAGCAGGATAGATAAATTATTTAGAGCAAGACAGCATGAACAATCTTGTCATTAGTTTGTGCCCTGGACACAAAAGTATCTGGAAAACGAACTAATGGATTAGTTAACATTAGAAGATGTTCTTTGGTTCTATCTATGCCCAGACGTTGGATGCTATGCTCTAGATGCTTGCTCATGCAAGCTATTAATACAAAGAGAAAGAACATGTCTCTAGAGCTAAGGCGATTTAACCTAAATTTTACTTTTTACAAGGAAATTTCTCCCGACTTAGAAAAAAGCCATTTTGTGACACTATCAACGGAACCAACCAATTTACAGTTGGCCTCAAATGACATGTAAGACTATTTGGTTTTGTTGATAGTGAATCGGAAGAGACAAAGACAAAGATATGGTAATACAAAGATGTTATCCCTGTGATTAGTTTCTAATTTTTTCTAATATTTGAAACCCCTGCAAATAATAAATAAAAAAAAAAACAGTAGTTAAGAAATGTACAGATAAAATCTTTTTATTTATCCGTATAATTTTACAATATTGGACCTAACGAAAAGCGAAAGTAAATTACATGGAGATAGATGCTGAGTGTAAAAGACTCCCCCCCAAAATTGTCTTAAGCATTAATTATTTGATTTTGTATTTCTAGATTTTGAAGAATATATTACATGTTTTACCAGAATTTTACAATCGATGAAAATTGTTGAAAATAATTTAGAATACATGCCTTATTATTAACAAAATAAAATATATAAAATAAAATAAGTAAATTGTAAAAAGAATTAATCATTAATTGTTGTGCTTAGTACCACATCTTCTTAGTATTATCACCATAGTGTTAACAAGGTGGAAATCACGTAGTTTGGAATAGATGTGAAAACTGTCTACACCTGTTGCATTATAACGGACATCTGGAGGAATCTTACGAGTTAGGAATAATAACACCTACAATTATATTGTTTCAACTTGGTTACTGCATTATTTGTTTTGTAATTAATTATTAGAATCATCATTTACATGGTCGATTAATTTGAGATATAATTTACAAAAAAAATTATAATAAATAATTATGTACAGGATATTTAAATTAAACCTTGAACTTATAATTGGAAAAATTTACCTTAGATAAGACCGATATTTATTACCACTGGTTTACAGTCATAAGATTTAAAGTATAAGGTCTGGCAGCAGGGGAGAACTGCTGCCAAAAATAAAGTAATGAAGCCAGGCTTGAGCTGGAGAATGCCTATACAGAAAGAATGGATTATTCTGTCAATAATATGAAGAGGAATAACTACTAAAATGATCTTAAAGACGATGTCTTACAATGATATGATTAGCAGAATCAAAATCCAAAAAATTGAGATTTCAATCTGTCGTTACAAAAAGAAAGAGGTTCATCTCCAAAATAATCATTATCGAACTTTTCTCTCAATATTTGGTGGCTACAAGTTATTGTGGTGTTTAATACAGCAAATTTAGCTTTAAATATAAAAGAAAGAAAAAAATGAAGTTGACTGGAATAAATCTAAATATCTTTAAGAGAATACTGGTTCTAATAAAAAGTCAATTGCAAGTGGAGAACATATTGGTAAAAGTCTGCAGATTGGGATGAAAGAAACTCTTGACGAGGAAAAGCAAAAAAATTGGCAGGGATGGCAAAGGAGTATTCTTGATGATCATCATCTATATTATCCGCGTAGCAACAGAAATCAAGAAGCAGTTCGAGTAGTAAAAGAAAGAAAATAAATACTTCATAGTTAACAATTTATTAACAAGATGTTGAACTGAAGTACGAGCTTTACGTGAAATTTAACAATATCGAATTAGGTTAAATTTGAAGTAATAAATCAATAAGTGACAAAACAACTCTAGAAATCCTTAAGAGAATTTAAAATAAGAGAAAGCCTTTATTTCAAAAAATTGAGAAGTATTAGTTAAATTTTAAACTATAAAATAAATATTATTAAAGAAATAAGAGTAATTTCTAGGTGTTTTCAATAGTTCAAGTTTATGGATTCTGTTTGGGTAGAAATAAAAATCTAAGAGACAGGGTCATATAATATGTATTGTTTAGATATATTTACTTTTATGACCAAATTTGTGATCTTTAATGATAATATACTTCCAAAAATACAGGCTCACAAGGAAGCCGAATGTAGTAACTTTTATTATTGGTTTTGTAAGTAGCTATTTCTTAGGTTAAACAACAGCCATGCAAAATACAAATTTCATTTAGAAAATGCTGCAATAATATTTTAGAACACCATTTAAATCTTGATTATAGTAAAAATAAAACTGCACATAAACAGCAATTATATTTTTTAAATTATACAAATTGAACATATTGTTAGAAATAAAAGCAAAGTACTGTAATAAAATTTATTAATAATATCAGTAACAATAAAAAGTAATTGCTATTAATATAAATAACGCAATTATAATAGTAATAAAATATATTATAACAAAATATAAATTATATGTGAGAGGAAAGAAGAAATATAATATCTTTAATTATAATTGAAATAAAATTGGTTTTATATTATTAAACTAGAGTTTAATCATATTTAAGTAGAGGATATTAAATTTATTATTAACAAGCATTAATAATGATAATTGGTGATTAGGGTATTATAGGAAGAAGTAAGGTGATTTGGGAGGAAGGTCGGAAAAGGTTGGCAGGACATTACTAAAATATCTATATATATTTATAAATGTTATATCCATATGGTTCTAACATCATTAAAATGAACATGCCGAGTTTGTAACTGCCTTTCAAACTTACTGTTGGGGGCAATTTCATAAAATGACGGGTCATTTCTAACTCATATAAATATTAATACTGTTTAAACTAAAGCATATTTACTATTCTCAAAATGGGTTCATATTATATTATGTAAAATAATCATTTATGGATATATATATGTGTATGTATATTAATATATATATAATTTTAACGTTCAATCTGTTTTTATATGCATACATTGTTACATAATATTTTTCATAACATAAAAAAAAAAAATAAGTCGAATATGAAACACAAGAAAGAGTTGGCTTTTACAAATAATTCATAATTTCTTGGAATATTTTTTTTTTTTTTTGGAACCCATTCATTTAACCGTGATATTCTATAGATTAGAAAATTAATAATATATTTATATTAAATATGGCGCTGAGATTATAATCCTAAACTTTTTGCACGAATATTTTCATTCTTAAAGCATCAAAATGCCCGCAAGGGGTATCTGTTGCAAGCAGTTACTTGGGGAGTAGCGACCCCACCCACGGGTTACCACAGCTCAGTAATCCATGCACTTCATCAGAACAGTACACAATAAATTTAAACTACATACACTCTACACTTTACAGACAAGGAAAAACACAATACACAAACTAGGGTTTCCGTCCCTAGTTAATTGGCGAAAGCCAAAGGAGAAGGAAGGGATTAAGCTCAGTGGTAGCGCGCCAGACTAGCAACGCGGATGTCCAGGGTTCGAATCCAGCATGATGCCCTTAAATTTTTTTCTTTCTAGGAGCCACTACAACTCACTCCCCGGTGATGGGCAGTGTTGTCTATAGCTAGAAAACGCTGCTTGGAAGCCGGCTGGGCATTGGAGAAGGCTCCGGAGGGCACAATAGATCTTTCAGGTCGCAGTGCAATAATCCCTTCAACAATCTACCATCTACAGCATCAAAAACCTGATCTTTGGAACTCAAATAAGTAAATTAATAGATTAAACAGCACTTCCTGATAAGAAAATGGAGAATACGAAATGTACCATATAAGAAAAGAGAATTTAATATAAAAAGAAGGTAACAATTATTAAATCAATTGTTCACACAATTTTTACATAACATTTTGTTATGTTACTTCCAATAACATTTTGTATTGGAGCTTTATTACAATAAAATAATAGTAATAATAATAATAATAATAAAAAATAAAAATAATCATTTTGAAAAACATTTAAAATATTGTAATTGAAATAATTTCTAATAATTTTTTTGGTGGGGAAAAAACTGTTATAATTGAATATATAATAAATATTCCTATAAAATAAAAATCATTTAATGCTATATTTTATTCCTAATTTTAATTAATATGAAATAAAAAAAAAAATTCAGTTTAAATGGTCTTTTAAATTGACGGATTAATTTACCATTGGCTCTAAAGGTGTCTCACTGGGCCTATTAGCCCATATATCTCGCGATGTCACCTTAATTAGCTGACATAATATAATATGTAAGGAAATTTTAATTAAATAATTATTAGAATAATTTTAAGACATCTCAAATAATTTAACTGTAGAATTCATCAAAATGTATATTTTGAGTAATAAAAGTTACTGAATATATATTTATTTATATTATTTAATAGCAGATTTACTTTAGAAAAGATAATAAATCTAATATGGGGATTAAAAAGATTAGTATCTATTTAAAAGATTTTAATTGTTATTATTGCATTAATCCTAAGACTACGTTTTGCCATATAATGTTTTATACAAAACAAAAATGATTTTGTTTAATTTTATTTTATATTAGCATAATAATCATGGCCGCCGTTTCAATAAGAAAATCATATGGTTCTACTTAAAAGTGACTGAATGGTCTTTATGAAATGTTTGTGAGTTAACATCAAATTCACTAGGGTTATTATGATTGGCATCACACCAGATTTTTATAAAAACATTCATTCCATTAGTGTTCATTTGTGCATATAATGGAGTTGATGAGGAGAGAAATTAGGTTTGATTAATTAGACGAGATATGAAGATACTGTTATAATATAGCTATAAGTTTTACACAAACTGCACTGGACTTGTAATGATTTTATAGAATAAAATGTGAGAGTAGAGTTATGACACGATGTGATGTATGGTTGAATCCGATAGATAGATATCTAGATAGATATCTAGGAGATTCTCACTGGCTTATATACAGGTTCTCCCACTCTAGCCTGCTTAAGTCAGAGAGTACCAGAGAGGGTCCTTCTCTCTTTTAATTCTCTCTCTTGCCATTACATGCATTATCTGCCCAGTCAGTTCGTTGATATTGCAATCAATCTTTTTTCTATAGTTATTTGTAGATTATTTTTGCTCTATTTCATTGAAATGAATCAAATATTTGAAATGTTAAATAATATTTGAGTTAAAAACTATGCAATTTTGATGCTGTAAATTTTTCTATACAAAAATTACAGTTGATCTTCACCTAAATGGGATAACTTTAAAAATAGAAGGCCATAGAAATGTGAAAAATATCTTAAAATAATAATAATAATAATAAAACTTTTATATTATTGTAATGAAGAAACGTTCGATAATAATAAAACAAAAATTAGGTAATAAAATTTCAAGTAGCGCTCCATAAATAGTAAAAAAATACATTATGTAGGCATGTCATATGTTGGTTATTTATTGACATCATTAGAGATATATATATATGTATAGGTAAGTTTTATGATTTGAACAACTCTAAAAGACTAAGTTGTGCATATTAATCAGTTTATCTCTATTGAAATATCATTCCATACAATGATTCTTTTGCATCCTTTAGTTTTTTTTTTTTTTGGTTATTTTTTAACAACGCCAACCAGAGCGACATTACCAGAATTCAATATTATAAACATTCCGTTACATTAATCCAGTTTCGGATTAATCCAGTAAATATCTCAGTTTTGAGTTGTTTTTTTTTTTAAACACGTACAACCAATTTGTCTTCTGTATAATTTTATTTACAGAAATGATACATAGGTTAGGTCCATTTACTTGGCTTACCTTTGAGTATTTATAAAAATGATATGCGTAACACTAACTTATATTATTAAACATAGATTAATAACGGCTGTCCTACGATCTCTAACCAACTAATGGTATAAAATTAAAATTATGACAAGGGTGTATTTGGTCAGCTGTGATATGTGATGCTTTGGAATATTTTTTTTTTTAATTTAGAATACGATATGAACATACCCGTATTGGACAGGTGAGTAATTTTCCATTATTCATTGTAACTGATCATGTTTAGAAAAAATAATAAATCGAATTAGGATATGCGACGTAACTTGGGGAGATTCCAGTGGAAAAAATCTACATACATGTTTTTGAAGTCTTCCAAGTATGCAAAACAGTTTTTTTTTAGCGTATCGATTTTCTTCAAATTTCGCTTACTCATTGCAGCATAAAAGATATGAAAATCTTACGATTTTTGTATTTCAAGAAAATGGATTAACCAGATGTACAACTTTAGTGAATTTTTTTTGGGGAAAGATTTTCTTTATAATTGTGATTCTAACTGCACATATTTGAATTTTTTTTTTTAACCAGAAAAAAATTATTTTTGAGGGGGAATATGAAGTTAAACTGGCAATACAAGTTCTGTGGGAGGGGGGAATAGTGTGGTCCTGCTGATATCTATTGAAATGTGAGACAGCCAGTTACTTGTTTCCTAAAAACTAGCATTTATGGTGCCCCAATCTGGATTTAGATAAAAAAAAAAAGATTACAGTAACTTTCTTCCATACCTATTTTAATACATCTGTAATTATGGTGAGATATAGGTATTCCAAATGTACAATAGTTTCAAAATTAGTCGCGTTCCAAAACAAACATTTTAGTGATCCGTTTGTTACTTTATATCTTTTTGTTTTGTTTTGCGCATCAACTACTAAGTTCCATTAGCGTCTTTTATTCTTAGTAATTTTTTTTACTTTCTCTTACTCCTAGTAAGAGGAAGTATTG
>JAAEAF010011978.1:0-10214 GCA_011037195.1 Triatoma infestans | reverse complement strand
GAAATTATATAAAACCGACTATCTGAGCGGCTTAAAAGTATTGGCTGTACCAGATAAATTTTAAAAGGTTTATAACTATATACAGTAGCCATTATCCAGAAATATCCAACAAAAAAAACTCATAAACTTATTCTGTAAATTTGCACTCATGGTTAACTGATTTTCTTCAAATTTGGAATTCCAGACATGCTTTTAATATTGTATAAGTGTGGTACTGAAATGGCACTTTAGAGATAACGGCCAAACTTTACTATTTCCACAGACTTCCCCCACCCCAAATTAAGATTCCTGCAAAAATGTTTCAAAATAAAGAAAATATTGGAACCATTTTTGAGAAACTCACAAAAATTTCAAAAAAAAAAAACTTATTAAAGTCGTATTTTCGTTGATACATTTAGCCATAAAATTTTCGTGTTATAAGTGGTGTTTACCTATAAACGGATTAGCAGGTGATTTCCTACGATTTTTTCTATTTTGAGATATTTTGTTCACACGCACTTTACAGACCATTAACTCTTTTATTTTCGTACTTAGGGAACTTCAAAACATTTATTTCCGGTGAGAGCTCAACTTCAAAAATATCACATGATCATAATATTTCAGAAGTAATAAAAATTACTTCAAAAACTCGCGTGCTTAAAAATTCTCAATTTTAATATTACTTTCTTTTACACCCTAGTAAGAGGAAGTAAGTATTGTATTCGTGTCCAATTTTCGATATCAAGTTTTCACCGGAAATATCTGTTTTGAGGTCCCCCGAGTCTAAAAAAGTGGTTTTTAGCAAATGGTCTGTGTGTGTGTGTACCTGTGTATGTATGTAAACACCATAGCTCAAAAACGAAAAATCGCAGAAAGTTCAAACTTGATATTCCGTTTGGGTATCACCATGGGATCCGACAGGATGCCAGCGGTCAAAATTCCTCGACCGGAAGTACCACTTTACTGAATAGTTTTTTGCAATTTTCTCGAAAAATGGCTCCAATGATTTTCTTTAAACTTACTGTATCAACTACACTTACAAAGATCTACAATTTTATTTGAAACATTTCTCCGGGAAAATGCATTTAAGGGCACTTCCAGGAGAGAAGAGGGGTGGTGGGTTGTCCTTTATAGTGCTATTTCAGCTTATAATTCTATCAGCTAAACAATATTA
Source organism: Triatoma infestans (assembly GCA_011037195.1). NCBI lineage: Eukaryota > Metazoa > Arthropoda > Insecta > Hemiptera > Reduviidae > Triatoma > Triatoma infestans. Next base: position 9,061 of record JAAEAF010011978.1, on the reverse strand, counting down.
ATTAGAATTAAATGTGTTTTTTAAAATTCCGAGTTTGAAAACAAAAAAAATCGGATGACCGGAAGTGCGGTTTTACTAAAAATGTATTTTCCAGTTTTCTGGTATTTTTTTTTTTACTTTCTTGCAATTTTCTCAAAAATTGTTCTGACGATTTTCACCAAACTTCGTATATCAACTACACATCCAAAGATCTACAACTTTTATTTAAAACATTTCTCTAGAAAAATTCATTTAAGGGCACTTTTGGGGGAGGGATTGTAGGGTTAGGTTTCCTCTAAAGTGCTATCATAGTTCATTATACCAATCCTACCATCCAAACAAAATTAATTAGAAATAATTAGATGGCCAAAATTCTGAGTTTTAAAAAAAAATAAGTAAACCGGAAGTGTGCTTTTACTGAACAGTTTTTTCTCAGTTTTCGACGAATTTCATTAAATTTGGTTACACAAACTATAAAATTTGTCAATTACAATTTTGAAAGCTGGAGTAAGAAAAAGTTGTGTGAGTGTTTAACTGTATTTAACTATTTTTTTGTACAAAGTAAACAATTTTATTATAAATAATAACATCACCATTTTTAACTTAAATGTTTTAAAAATATTCTGACAAAGTCAGGTTTAATAAATACTATTTAATTTATTGATATAAGTTTGTTACTTAACTCACCATCACAAAAGTCAAGTTTAAACTTTTATTTTCGATTTCGTAAACATCCAATTGAATTTCTGAAGATCACACTCGCTAAAAAACAGTCGTTACGTCGTATGTTATTTTTAAAGACTGATCTTTATAATAGGAAGTAGAAGGAGAAAAAACAGGAAATATAATTTATTTGTTAAATTCCGGAATTATATTCAGTGGACTTTATTAGAATGAAGAAAAAAAAAAAATATCCAACTAAAAATAAGTAGGAAATGAGGATATCTCATTACATTAATGAGGATGTATTAAAAAGACGACACATGAACAACGGAAAAAAGAAATTGCCAGATTGTTAACTGGTTTGATTTTTAGCTATTTAATTTATTTTTTTAAAATCTGCTATAACAGAAGTAAGATTACGGCATAATATTATTTTGTTGAACTTTTCTTTTATCCATTAATTTAATCACTGAATAAATCAGTGATTTTTAACCATTTTATTTGTTTCCAGATTATAAAATCATAAATTTCCTCTCTGAATTGAAATATTTTGTCAGAAACAGGTTTAAGATTCCAAAAAAAATGTTTACTTTTAAAATAGCGTTTGAAGAAAAAAAAAAATATTTATATAAGTATCAAAATTCATTTTTACTTTTTGTAACTGGTGTAAGAAGTATTACGATCGTGCCAGATTTTCGAAATTTGAGTTTTTACCGGAAATACACGTTTTGAGGTCCTCTGAGTCTAAATAAGTGGTTTTTAGAATATATATATGTGTGTGTGTGTGTATGTGTGTGTGTATGTCTGTGAAAAGAATATCTCAAAAACGAAAAGTTGCAGAAAGTTCAAATTTGGTATTCCGTTTAGTGGTACCACCGCATCAGACATAAAACTTTCGGGCAAAATTCATCAACCGGAAGTGCCTCTTTACTGAATATATATTTTTTTTTTCCCAGTTTTTGTGTTTTTCACGATAAAGGTTCCAACGATTATCCGGAAAAATTCATTTAAGGGGACTTTTTGGGGTAGCAGTTTTTTCTAAAGTGTTATTTCACTTTATTACACAATTCCATCATATACATAATATTAATTAGAATGAAATATGTTGTCGAAACCCTGAGTTTGAAAGAAAATCGGATGACCAGAAATGCACTTTACTGAAAGTAATTTTCAGTTTTCTGCTATTTTCTCTAAAAACGGCTCCAACGATTTTCTTTAAATTTAATATATCAACTATACATAGAAAGTGTTACAACTTTTATTTCAAACATTTCTTCGGGAAAATTCATTTAAGTGCACTTTTGGTTGAGAGAGTTGGGGTTATGGTTTCCTCTAAAGGGCTGTTTTAGTTCAACAATGTGCTATACAATTCTGTCGACTAAATAATATTAATTCGAATTATTATATAAGTTGCCAAAATTCCCAGTTTGAAGAAAATCGGATGACCGGAAGTGCGACTTTACTGAATAGGTTTTTCAGTGTTTTGTGAGTTTCTCCATAAAAATGCCGACGGTTATTAAACACAAATAAAAATTGTAAGTGCGAAGAAATCTTGCCATTTCGCAGTAACAGAAAGTCGTGTGAGTGTTTCACACCAGATTTTTAAGGCATATTTAAATCAAAGCGAATTTTGAAATAAATTTGGCCCTAAATCGATGGCATATTACATTGAAATGTTTGTAAGTAAGCGTGATCAACTGACAATATTGCTTCCCATTAAATGTGATTAAGTTGTAAAGCCCCCACTATAGAGCGTACAATAATAATAATAATAGATATTATAAAACGTCGCCATAGGCGTCAGATATGCCAACTTTTAATTCCATATTGTTATTCAACTTCAGATACTATAAAAGATTAACTGTATAGAAACTGCCCCAGACATTTCTTTGTATTTGTTTAAAATCTAGCTGGATCAGTAGCAAAATATATAATTTTGGGTTGTTTGATTATCCAAATTTGGCATATGAACTTTATATGTAATTTATTCATTACATATATAACTCTCGACATTTTTCTTTTTTTGTTTATTTCCAAATATTTTATGAACATTTTTTTCATATTTAATGCAAAGTAGGTTGTAAAAGTAAAAGAAAGTAGAGTAAAGTAATGCGTATTTTTTCAGACCGAGCTTAACGTCCAGCTACCAAATTAGGTATCATGGATGGTTGTATTTGAAGTATTTACTATTTTTGGCTTTCTTTATATTACATTGGAGAATTCCTTGATATTTCGAAACAATTCTGTCAAGATTTTTTTTCTTCTTTATTCAGTAATTTACAATCTGTGTGTAGATGTACAATAGGTAAATAAGCTGTATGATGATGATGATGATACGTGATAAGTGGGAGTAGAGAAACTACCAGTGGTAGCACTCTCTACGGGATACCCGTAACACTGATCAGTCCCGAAGCAGATCTCGGCGCTACTGGCAGTTCAGACGGCGGGGTGGATTGTCAGAGATAGTAGTAGAGGTGAGAAACTGTACCAAGAGATTAGGACAATGAGAGAGAACAGCATGGAATTTGTGATATTTTATTTTGGTCTGTTGTTGTACGAAAGGAATATTGAGGTCGTTAGGTAGAGTTAAGTTTGTGACATAAATAGCAGCATCAAGTATCTGTCGAAGTAACTTAGACTGGAATGTTTGAATGGTTTTCTGTAAGTTTAGCGGTTTGGCTGAACTCCATCACAGCTGTAGTCCATAAGTCTCCGTAGGTTTTGATAAGAATGGTATTGTATATTAGACTTTTGAGTTCCGTTGGTAATTCAGATCGTCTTCCAAGAAGTAGGTAAAGGAGTTTGGTATGTTTTAGTCATTGCTTGCCTTTTAAGTCTTGTAAGTGGGTTTCTGAAGAGCCCAAGGTAGCGCACCGGGACTATGAAAGGAAAAGGATTGTTATTGAAGAAGACAGGAGATAGGGACCCCGCCGGAGAGTAAAAGTGGCATGTTTGTTCAAATTTTATTTAAGTATCTTATACAGTAATTAAAACCAAACATAATTAGTGATTACTGTGGCCAATTTCTGTAGCCAATAATTAAAAAAGAAAAGAAAAATTTTTTGCCTGCAGAGTTTTAAGTAGATTAAACGAATTCCCCTTAGTCCTTGTTTTCACCGGAAATACACTTTTTGAGACCTCTTGAGATACAAAAATTTTTTTTTTTAGACATTCGTCTGTGTGAGTGTGTGGTCAGCATAACTCAAAAAAAGAAAATGTTAATTTAAATGCTGTTAGGGAATCCAGTCCTCACGCGTTGATCTAGTGGCTAGCGCACTCGCCTTTCGTGCGAGAATTCAGGGTTCGATTCCCGTGAAGGCAAAGTCGGCATTGACCCACCAGCATCGTGATAAAAAGTGGGAAGCTACAGGTAGTAGCACCGTTGGTAGCGACGGCCGGAAATAAACGGTGAAAATTGGTTCACCAGAGGTGCAACATTATTGAATAGTGTTTCTTTGCGGATTTTTCCCCAAACACACCAACAGGTTTTCATTAAACTTGGCATACTACTATACATACAGAGAACGTTGAGAAAATTTATTTAAGGAAGTTTATTGGTGGAAGGATGGAGCTTATGTTTACCTGTAAAGTACCATTTCAGTTTATTATACTGTTCTATTGTCTTCATAATTATTACTTACGAATAAATGTTATGCCAAAATTCCGGAGATTGAAGGAAATCAGTTCATCGGAAGTACTTAAGATTAGTATTGCTAAAACTACAACAACAAAAAAAGGCTAATTAATTATCATAATCCAATCACAGGGAAAACATACATAAAATGCTGCTAATCTCACTATGAGAATTCACAGGAAGAACCGTCTTAAATGTCAATCATTATTCGTTAGAAACTCCAATCTAAAGGATTCGGTAGTAGAACAAGTCTTCAGACATACTTTTATTTAATAGAATCATCCAAGAATTTGGAGATTGAAAATTTGTTTTGATTAAAAGAGAGAAAAAAAAAAATATCTGATGTTAAATACTCATCAAGTTTCTCAAACTGCAATTTCCACAATTATTAAGAAATATCCTGAAAATAGTTATTTTCAATAAATGGTTAATTTCTGGTATTTTATCCGTCGTAGCATTGCATATTCATTTTCTTCCTAAATATGCATGCTACGACGGATAAAATACTAGATGTTATCTAGCATTCCGGACCCATTCACATATTCAAAAATGTTTAATTGCTCATAACTCATGCTAGAAAGTCCCCTCCATAAGTAATGATCAAAGGTTAGACTGATAAGAAGACAAAAAAATAAAAATAAAACAATTTAAGAAAAATGTACATTTACTGTTAGAAAATAAAGAAATTATGTTACACAGAAATAAATACACGAATTAAATTATTTGACAAAGATTTTCTACAAAAAAATATTGCCAATTTTAATAGCAAATAACCATCATAAATAAATAAATAAAATAAATAAATAAATAATAAAATTAATATTATGGCTATTATAAATACAAATAAATCTAATAGTAGACAGGTAGCCTGATCAGGGATTACAGGTGTCATAATATTGTTGAGATCATCATGATGTAGCGCTGTCGTTGTTCGAAGTCGTATTGTTGTTATTGATGATATCCGTCCCATTGTTGGTTGACTCTATTGGTGGCTTCATAGAAGTACTAGAAGATGGTGGTGAGGGTACAGTCAGGTTCAAATATCCTCCGCCAGCTTCGATCTGTAATATTTACTATGAATTAGTAAAAATAATATTAAAATTTCAAAGACTTTTAATTGAAATGGAAGTTATGGGCCAAAGAGCTGGATGAAAGAACAAAATTTAATCAGAAAAACGTCTTATTATACCTTTTTATGACTAAATTTGGAATAATAACTGATTAAAATTGATCCTTAGTCGACTAAAGAAATTCTGCTTAGTCGATAAATTATTAATAATGACTAAGCAGAATTGATGAGTTGAATAACCAATTAACCTCAGTAATTACTCGTCAATGGACTAAGTCTTAGAAGATTATTGTAAACATTGAATTGCCTTAAAAATTCTTTTTTAAGAATCTTGTCGAGGCCTCTGCATCCTTGGGCCCTAGATTTTTCATTTCATGAGAATTAGTGATTATAGAATACAACTAATAAAGTACTTTTTTTCTTCTTTTTTTTTTTAAGGAAATATCACTTCGACTTGAAAGATCTATTGTGCTCCCCGGAGCCTTTTTAGTGCACTGCCGGCCTCCGAACAGTGTTCTTTAGCTGCCCATCACTGGACAATGAGCTGTAGAGGCTCCTAGGAAGAGAAAAATCTAAGGGCAGCCTACTGGCTTCGAACCCGGGACTCCGCGCTACTAGTCCAGCGCGCTACTACTGAGCTAATCCCTTCCTTAGTAAAGTATTAATAGGTACACAATGGTTAGTTGCATGCACCAAAGGACCACTTAGGAAAAATTAATAATAATAAAATAAAAAAAAACTGATGGTTATCTGAACAATTTTGACGGCTGGGAAAAAAAGAAACTGAAAACAAAAACGCAAAGTTATCTGAAGACCTTGTGTCACTTTCTAGTATGCTATTAATTATTTATAATTGGGTATGAGGAATAAAATATTTTCTCTACCCAGTTATCCAGATATGTTCAAGATGCTTCAAGATGGATATTTTTAACAATAAGGGCGAACGCCTTTTTTTAAAATAAGACTGACTTGGGCCTCAAAAATAGGATCTTGTTTTCTTCAGAGGTGCATGATCGCAAGAAAAAGTTGCACATTAAGAAGTTTTAAGATCTTTTTTTGAAAGATGTACAAGCTTTATTTATTTATTTATTTATTTGTGTAGTATGACCACATATGCAATATAGAATGATTCTTAATCTAATGGAAAAATCACAGTATAATTGATCGTATCCTACCGTAAAATTACAGTAACCTACTTCAAGGAGAAAAATAAATAGTAAAATATCCAAGCCAGTTATTATATGAATGTTACAATTACATAAATGTTTACACAGAATATTCAGTAGAGGAAAAAATGTAAAGATTACAAAAAGTAAAAAAAATCATGACCAGTTACACATGTTTTTTGTTCTTTAAAAAAAATAATAAATAAATAAATAAACCAACCATACGATAATCACCGGTTATTATGTATTAATAACATATATATTGTGTACCAGTATGCTACAAGACTTAATAGAAAATAGTAAACTTCTTTACTAGAAATATGACCTACTAGTTTAATAAGTTACTAATACTACATCAGACTATGTTAGTTTTACAGCAATTTGACAATCACATGATTCTCTTAGTGAATTCTCACACAGTTCCTACAACTGACAATTTTTTTGGAATTTCAAACTTGTAACTTCGTTATTTACCAATAATATTAAACAGGGACAGGCGTAACCAGCGTCATAATAAAATCGGACCTACAGGAAGCGCGGACTGCCAGCCGCTCAGAATCTTCCTCCATAAAAAATTTATTTTCTTGGGTTAATCTTCCAAACAAAAGTGATAGTTTTATATATATATATATATATATATGCGTGTCATTAGGATATAAATCTTAAAGATTCAGCAGGAAAGTAATGCTTTTGAGCTCTGAAGATTCCAACAGGAGAGAATATAAATAGATGAGGATTTACTGAAGCAATGGAAATCTCGTTGAGCTTCTTCAAATAAGGAAGGGCAGGACAACCTTTCGTTTTGTTCCTGATGCTGCTGGAGGCAGGAGAGTAGTTCCCTCAGAGTTCTCTTACGCTGTAGCGCGATTGGTGACAGGGCTTGGGTCTTTTAACTAGAAAGTGGTATGATATGGGGCTTATAAATGATTTTTGGTGTCATAGTGGAGAACATGAATCCGCGGAACATATACTAATCTTTGACTGCCATTTATACGAAGACTTGAGAGTGCATATGTGGGGAAAGATTGGATTTCATCATGTGCGCTTAAACAGTGAAAATCTGGGATTGTTATTGGAAAATAAGATTGCTTATGAAGATCAGAAGATTATTCTTGTTGGCCGTTAGTTGTAATATGAAAACGCCGGAGACTTACATATGCAGACTTAGCATTTACTACTGTAATCTCACCTATGTATTTGGTTTTTTGTTTGTGTTTCATGTTATAATTTTGTTTTTTCTTTAATTTTGTTTTATATTGTTCCTGAAGAAGACAAACAAAGTTTGTCGAAACGTCGAACTGCCAATTGTTAAAAAACAATTACAAAATTTATTTTTTGGTTTTGTTTTTTTTTACCATCAATTGGTCGAGAAGCCAACTAATTTTTGTTTTCATATTGCTTATGAAGCTTTCAGTAAATTTGCGTCTGCGGCTTTACCTAGAAGGATCAACAGTAGTTGGATAAAGTAGGCGGAGTGAATGTGGGTTGACTGTATTTATTTATTGTTTTGTGTTTGTGCGGTATGAATGCGGTAAAGTTAGGGTTTATGATTAGTATATTCGTATACTAGGATTAGTATAGTAGGTCAGTTTAATTGAAGCTCCCCTGGAATATCAAGTACAAGGGAACAGGTTTGTTATGTAAATAGTTCAGGAAATGTAAATATTGTATATAGCAGATTTTTTTACGCAGTAGTTTATTGTCTTATTATCTAGAAATTTTTGGCGGACATAAATTATTGGCCCACGCGTCTATGGATTTGGCAGATATTATATGTTGGTTGATATTGTATGTTGATTGTATTATATGTAGGTATGAGCGCGAGCTCCGGTAGTGCCCTCTAGTAGCAATTAAATAAAAAAAAATCTTAAACATGTCCGTAGAATCTTCAAGGAAAAAATCGCGAATAATTTAAGCAATCGATTTTTTTTTTTCTCTCGGAATTGTGGCTTCTCATTAACATTTTTTATATTTGGTGTAGTACACTGAAATACCACTTTAAAAGGAAGCGTAAAGTCATTCTTTCTCCCCCCCCCCCGGAAACACACCTACAATCAATTTTTTCCCCCAAAAAAAGTTGTTAAAATAAAAATGACAGATCTAGATGTTTGAAGTTGTACACAAAAAAACGTTTAAAGATAATCCGCTGGAGCGATTTTCCTACAGTCGACATAGTGCGGTCACAAAGAATCATTTTACTTTCTCTATTTTTTTGCTATTTTTTTCAATTTGAATTTTCATCTGAAATACATATTTTGAGGCCCCTGAGTTCGAAAAGTAATATCTAGAAAATGATGTGTATGTTTGTGTAAGTCTAAACGTATATGACAAAACATTATTCAAAAATTGAAAAATCTGATGTGAAACACTCACACAACTTTCTCTTACTCCTGTTCTCAAAATTATAATTGACAAATGTTATAGTTTGTGTACCAAATATAACGAAATTCGTCGAAAACTAAAAAAGCTGTTTAGTAAAAGCGCACTTCCGGTTTACTAATTTTCTTAAAATTTGTAATTTTAGCCATCTATTTATTTCTAATTAATTTT
>JAAEAF010011977.1:0-16587 GCA_011037195.1 Triatoma infestans | reverse complement strand
GGCACGACAGGTTCAAGAAACATCTGCACAAGGTAGGATTGGTTGATTCGGAGACCTTGTGTAGACTGTGTCAGGAGGAGAAGAAGACGGTCTCTCACCTGTTATTTGATTGCGCTGCGATCGGCAGATTGCGGTACGAGATCTTCGGCACGTTGAGACCGGAGGAAATCGTACTCCAAGAAGTACTGGTGGGGAAGGTTCTGGACCTCATAAAGAGTGGGCTCCCTCTACTAGGTATTGAGGCGTTGGCACAATAAGCCTCAATGGGTAGGCTGCAGTGCCAGGGTTTGAGTCCCCCCCTGTGTCAATCTAATCTAATCTAACCACTAATAGAGGCCTATCACTTTTATTTGAAACTTCTTTTTAGGTAGTAATATTTTTGGAGTTCTGGGGTGCTACAAGCTAAATTATTTCCCTAAATGTAAACAATAGTTATGTTTGGCCGTTGTTAATTAAACAAGCAAAAAATTAGTTGGCTGGGGCCAGAGAAGCAACTTTTTCTTTTTAAAAAAGTTTATTCGACCTTTCGGACACCTTTGGTGTCCTTCCTCAGGAACTGTTAAGGACGAATAGAGAATTAAATGTTCAAAGGTTCAAATGTTTCAAAGGTTCCTTTAAAGAACCACTTCAGTGCAATAACGCAGCTATAAAATATTCAGGTACATTAAATGCTTTGCTAAAATTCCAAGTTTGAAGAAAATCGATTAACAGGAAGTGCAGGTTGATAACATCAAGCCAAATAACGAAAAATTCAGGAAAAACACTTTGTTAATTCATTTTGGGATCCATTAGAAGTGTTCAAGATCCATAACCTGATATTTCCAGTTTTGTTTTGGAAAACCGCTCCAACTCTTTTATCTCTGTCATTAAAACATGATCCGGGAAAGTTGAAATTAGAGGGAACTGGTGGAGAAGTATGGTTAAAGGGTGAAGCACAACATTTTTTTGTGAAATTGCGAATGGAAACTGAAATAATATAAAATTCAATAGTACCGCTAGATTGACACAATGTATGAACATTTGTACGGGAAATGTGAATAAAGATCAAGGAAGAGAAATTTGCTTTAATGACTTAAACCAGCGTAATTTACTGAAATTGTTGAGAATATTGTACTGAAGGAAGAGCTGGAGTAGAGTATAGTTCTGTGGAATACTGCTAGATGGCAGTAGTAGCATTATTATTAAACAGGTTTGCTCTATAGAACACTATCAACCAAAACATTGAATTCACTTTCATAAACTTTTTGTATCTCTTTCTTTTGTACCTTTTAAAACGGTCTTCGATTTCTATATTATTATATTTATTTAGTATTTACATCGATTATAAATTTTCTATTGTGTGGTCTATAATCAAGCTTCTAAAATAATTTGTATGGTTACTGACAGGTGCTGAGATTTGGCATATACTCGTACTCTCCTTAAAATTTGTTATTTGGCTGAACTTGCGATGGTGGTCGGGTGAGGGCGCAGGGCTCGTTTGGTTCGCTTACGGTTCGTATTCTTCCAATTACGTCCCTAGTATTTTTTGATTCCTTGTTTAGATTCCCTAAGTGAATACTTATTTCGAATTGGGCCATTTCAACTCCTTTTTGAAACTGAGCTTTCCATATTCTTGCTCCCTGCGTCCTTTAAGCCTGTGATATATGTTTTGAGGCCAGTATATCATTTTTACTTTCTTGAACTCTGCAATTGATCTTTCTCCGATACTTTCTTGAAGTCCAAAAATCGCAGCAGGTGCCTCAAACTTAATATCGTTAGAATATCAACAGGGGATCCGACAGAAAGTTATTGGACAAAATCCCTCCCTCCGGATACCATTTTATGAATGGTTTCTTTTTTTTAAATGGCTCCAACGATTTTTTTGAAAGTTGGTAGCTTGATTATGCACTCCAGATCTGTTATTTGAAACATATTTCTGGGAATATTTTTCTAGGTAACGACTTACCTAAGTGTCACTTCAGTATATTGTACCTCCCTGTTAATTAAAATTAAATACTTTGCTAAAATGCTGGTTTTTTAGAAAATCACCACCCGGAAATGTATATTTTTTGAATGGTTTTCGGCGATTTTTTGTACAACGACACAGGGAACTTCTTAAAACTGAACAAGCAATGAAGATAATGCAATAAGAAAACTAAACGAAATTAAAAATTCTGCCAATGTTGTTCCAAATGGAGGAATCTTTTAATTAAAAGTCGAACAGCCGAGAGATGTCGCCTGTAGTAGGAAATCTTCACATTTCTATCCTGAACTACTACAAACAGAATTTTAGATGAAGTGAATAGTGATAACAGAACTCAACGGAGCTACTTGTTTAGACTTTGTACATCAACGGTATAGAACGACGGTATAGATTCAATTTTGATTCTGGCGCTCCAGCCCATATGACCGGGAATAAATCGGTTTTTTAAAAAAGTGTATGATAAAATATTTGGTATAAAAAGGTAAGATAAAATATTTCTTCCGGGTGAATACAAATGCCTACAAAATATCTGCAGGCGCTATAGGAGAAGGCGCTATTTGAGCCCTTGCTGCTGCTAGGCTAAACAAATAGTTGAAAATGTACTTTATGTTCAAAATTAAAAGAAATTTGACTCTCAGTAAAGAAATTAACAAATTTCGGTTAAAATTATTTAAGCAAACTAAACGTAAAATCTAAAGAAATGGCAAACTTTGTGCAACATTTGAAACATCTCATTTTTTGTTTCAAATGGCTAAAATAAATTAAAATATGTAAAATTGTTTATATTTTTGTGTCACAACAATCTCTAAGACCAATTTAACATCAGGAATAGATATTCGGTTTTGTAATGATAAAGGGAATGGGGATATGAGTATAGACCAGTAAAGTCGTCTCTTAAAACTTGGTAATTTTTATAGGTATATATAATTTTTTTCATTTTAGTTAGTTTAAAATTCTAATTTTTTGCAGACTATTAGTGTTAAGTGCACCAAATAACATATTGACAATTCAGAAGAATTCACGGACTAATTTTCTAGTTTTTAACGAATCAGTAAGTTATATAATTAAAAGAACTGTTTTTACAGCTAGAATCTGTATGTAGGTGCAGTGGTAGTGGGGAGACTGATAATATTCATCTGTGTTGTACACTGTGGAGTGTATTAGGAATTTTGTTTTTTGTGAGTGAACGACTTCGGTAAACATGCTGAAGTTGTTAGGTAGGAAGAGGCTCTCCAGCAGGCTGAAACTGACCAGAGTCCTTCATAGCAATTAATCCGTCGACCCTCAAATTTACAGCTCCTTATGACTCAAGTTGATATGAAGCAATGTCAAGGTAACTGAGTTAGTCAGTTATCTAGCAAACATAGATTAACTATTTTATTTTGGAATTTGAGAGGAATCAATGCTTCATTTGATTTAGATAAAAATGATCTTTTTATATTGTCTCAAAATGCTGTACTATGTTTTAATGAAACATGGATCGCTAAATATATGTCTCATGTCTCCAAAATATTTTCTGAGTATAATTTGCAACAGTTATGCTATTAAGCTAAGAAGCATTGGAAGACCTAGTGGCGCGCTAATAATATTAGTCAGAAAGCGATTGAATGGTAATGCAAAAGTAATTGATAATTCAAATTTATATATAATTATTCAGTTAATAGGGCATAAATTCAATTATTTTATTGGTAATTTTTATTTCAGACCAGATTTGAATGATGATTATTGTATAGAAGTATTGCATGATATTATTACAGACTTGTCACACAAGAATTCGGAATGTTCAATGCTCGCTTTGGCAATTTAAATTAGGTTGATGAGGATGTGCTGACCTTCTCCAAGCTGGTTGGAAATAGTATGGATGAGAAGATACCTTACAGGGAGTCAAATCTAATATATTTAATGGAAGAATGGGGGCTGATAGTTTGCAATGGTAGATCTAGTGCAGACTCCCCAGGGCGACTAACATATTTATGTGAGCGAGGAGATAGCATAGTGGATTTTGTGTGGATTGTACGATTAGGCACGATAAACTTTTTTAAAGAATTTACTGTTCTGCCAATGTCTTCTTCTTCGGATCATTTGCCGCGTGTTGATAGAGTTAAATGTGCCTCTTATGGGAGATCCCTGGAATCTTAATGATAATATTGTTGGCTATTGCGAATTGATTGAAAAAGATGCTCAAATTTTGAAATGGGAAAAAGGTGTTGCCTATGTGGACCTTTTCTAATTCGAGATATTGACACAAATCCAGAACTGTGTTATCAAAATTTCTTGAGGGCAGCTATGGAGTCCCCTAAGACGCTTGGCATGGTTAAGAATCGATGTGTTCCATAATTCAGTTGACAGGACACCTTGGTATACGAAGGAATGTAACAAAATTTAAAAGCATTCTTACACCTTTTTGCGGGTGAAGCCAAAATAATAATACTATTATTATTATTATTCAAGGAAGGGGAGGGCAAAACCCTACGCTATCCAAAGCCTCCCTAGACCCATATAGCTAACCCTAAAGAATAACAACAAAAGTCCAGACCCAGGTTTTACCCATCTAAGTTTCACCACAGACCGAACAAATCGGACCAAAACCTTAAAAGGACATAGCTTAAGATCCTCTACCGATATCCTATTCCGGCCGAAGGTCCTAAACCTAATCTCCTCACAGCCCAAACAATCCGTCATCAGATGCACGGGTGTTTCCTCCTCCGTCTCACAAACTCTACAAAAGGGGTCAGGCATGAGTCCCATTGTATAGAGATGTCTCCTTAAGCCACAATGCCCAGTGAACAAGCCAACCAGATGCCTGAGAGAGGTCCGTGAAAGACATCGGATCCCGCTACTCAAAGCTCCGTCCGGACCCCCTATGAGCATCTTAGACTGCCGACAACCCACTGCACTTGTCCATAAGGATGAGTGCTGTGAGATCTTCCACGTCTTTAAGCCGGACAAACATGTGCCAGAAGACCCACTAACGGCAGGCTCTGGATCAATGAAAGGGAGAGAGGAGCAATTTGGCAAACCTATCCACCTCCTCATTCCCAAAGATTCCCATATGACCTGGAATCCAGACCAGAAGCACATCCTTCAATGAAGAGAGTTCTTCCAGTCTTTTAGAACATTCCAACACCAATCTGGAAGTGAAGATAGATGAGATAAGCGCCTTCAATGCAGCCTGGCTATCCGAGCAGATACAAACACCTTTTAAATTAGTGTTACGCACCCTCTCATCCAAAATACAACAAAGAATTGCATAAACCTCAGCCTGGAAAACGGTGGCCCACTCACCAAGAGGCGCTACCAAATGATCTCCCGTCTCAAAATAGACGGCAGCCCCAGACCTACCATCCATCCTGGAACCGTCCGTGTAGCATCGGAGATAATTCTCAGGAATCACACCAGACGGACCCAGGGTTAACCAGTCTTCCCTAGAAGGCAACCTAACCCTGTAGGAATGACCAAAGACAAAAGTCTTCAAATTCCTATCAGAAGGGAAACCTGTAATGGGAATCCTTAAAAGCATCTCGCGATAAATGGTAGAATGACCATATCGCTTACCCTGCCAAAAACCTGCCTGTTTAATTCTATAACAGGCTTTCATTGCCTGGTTTTTCACCGCCACAAATAGAGGAGGAATTCCTAACAAAATCTCCATAGATGCGGTCGGTGTAGTCCGCATTATGTATTTTCCGGCCTCTTTAGCGGAGTCCGGAACCAAAGTGGTGTGTTGGACTGCAAAGCCTGCTGTGGTAACTTGCCTCTAGCGTGAACCTGCGTCCTCAACCACCAGGGCTTCCTTTCCCCACGACACAGGTATCCACACATGGCAAGTGGCACCAGCACGTGTCATTGGCATATGAGAGTGTAATTGTGTAAGTGTATAATGTTAAGGCGTTTAGGTGTAAGACATGCAGCATGAACTCCCACGGAGGCTCCGCAGCAAAAGAATTCCCTGCAAGATATACAGGCCGCACATAGATAATGGCGACCCAAACAGAGGGCAGAAAAGTTTGCACCAACTCACACTCCTAATGGGAGAGCCACTGCTCTTCTTAGTCTGTAATTGTAGCTGAGGAACGTGGGAATGCTAAGTTCCTAAATAGCCCGAAGGCTACCCTCTGCGTTCACCCTCTAGCTGGGCCACCCACGCTTCCACAAAAGTGGAGCGCAGATGTTTCCGGAGCCAGCGACGAGGACGCGCTGGATGGGTTAGAATGAGGTTCCGCGATGGAATAGCCGTCTCAAGAAACATAGGGATGTTTCGCCCTATATGAGTAAAAATACTCCCTCAAATCTTTGGCTCCAATAAAAACATTAATAAACATAATGACTCTAGCTCAGTGGAGTGGGGACGGGTTCAAATGCAATAAAAACGCGAAGTTATAAAGTTAAATATTAATTACCAAATAATCAATATTCAACAGTAATATCAGCAACAGTAGAAGTGATTGCGAAGATTGGGAAGATAACTGACTTCAACCAGGGCTCCAAGTAATTTTTGTTTTATATGCATAGTCTGGAATTACGAAACCAGACGAGTTTAGAGTAAGCAGAACAACAGCATAACAGTAGAATGCTAATCCCCCCCCCCAAAAATATACAAGAAAAAAAGGAAGAAAACAGGATTAATAGAAAAATCAGTAACTAGAAATGCCCATCTCAAGATTATACTTAAAAAAACATAATTATATTAAAAATTGAGCCTAAAAATACGTAATTAATAAAAAATAATAATATTATAAATTAAAAAAAAAAGAAATTAAAACACCACTGGGAAGTGAACGCAGGTTTTCTTGTCTCCAGACCTCAGCTCTGCCCACTCGGCTACGGTCGCCCTACTAATATTTGTTCTTAATTGTCTAACACCTCGCCTTGCCTTTCGTATTACCGTGACCTTGAGCTCAATATTGACACTGTCAATTTTCATAATGTATTTTTAAATTAAAAGTTTGAAAAAGGTTACAGGCAATGAAAGAATAAAAGAAATTGAGGGGAAAACGTAAAACAGAATCTATTTGAATAATAAGTTGCACAAAAAAAAAATAAAGTAAATATTAAAAAGTAGAAGTTAATAATGCTATAAAGCGAGAGCTTAAAAAGTAGTAGTTACTGATTACAGAATAAACATTATAAGTAAAACCAAAAAGTACAAAGTACAAATTAAAAAGAGGTACCTTTCCCCAACACAAAAAACACAGAGTGAAAAGTGAAATTTCTAAAAGTTTAATTAGAACTAAATAAAAAGAAACCCAAGAGTAAAATCTGAAAATAAAACACCTTTAAAGCTCTCACAAATAAAGAGGATGTATAGTTACAATTTCTCATTCTCACAACTGCACCTCTGTTGTGACAGACCAATTCGACGAAACGGCGAAATCCCTACAGTCCTGCTAGGACCGTCTCCCAGCCCTCCGAAGAGTACGGCGTGCCCACCACTTCACTCTCTCGCCACGCGAAGTGGACTCCCAAGCGGAGGACCCGGTTCGAGTCCAGCTGTGCTGCCCTTAGATTTTTTATTCCTAGGAGCCCCTATAGCTCACTGTCCGGTGATGGACAGTGCTGTCTGTAACGAGAGAACACTGTCCGGAGGCGGGCAGTGCACTGAGAAGGCTCTGGGCGCCAATGACCATAGATGTTGACGACTTAAATTAAAAAAATAAATAAATGTAATGCTCAAAAAAAATAATTACCAGCTGATTCTTTCCCGCAAAAATTAGTATTGCCGCGCGAACATACGTACAAACAATGCACGTCACAGTGCGAAAAGTTAAACGGGTCAAATTCGACTGTGACGGACAGATCTGGCAGTGCAGGCTGCCTAGTGGCTTTCCACGTAATTAATTAGCTAATTATTATGGACTAATTAGAAGTAATTAATAATAACAAGATAAATATGGTATTCGAAAGCACAAAATAAAATAATGAAATACCTATTGTAAGAAGTTAGAAATATATTAAATAAGTGCCAAGTACTAAAATAATTAATTAATCCCAAACCCAATCTGTCAAAGTAACAGGATATGGGCGGGTTCTCAAATAATCTCCCCTCGCCTCCACAGACATCTTACGTTATATGCGTTACAAAAAAGAAATATTTTAATTATTTGAAATCATTAAAAAGAAATTATGAGAAGGGTATTATTGTTAAATTATTGGACGTAAAAAATAGCAAACAATTCTGGGGTACCATCACCATCTATTCAAATAAAAATAAAAACAGAGATAGCGACTGTATGCAATTAGAAGAATGGGAAATTTCTTTCGGGGGTTGCATACTAAACACTTTCTGGACTTACAAATCTCTTTGTCTGTGCCCTTCATCCATCCTTAGATGTGTCCATCGACCTAGATGAGCTACAGATGGCTATTGCACATACAAAATGAATAAAGCTAGCGGGCCAGATTTGTTGCCAAATGAAGTTTATGAAAGTCTTACTGCTAATTGGGGTACTACTACCTATTGACCTTTTTAATAAGTCTTAACAGATGAAGCAGTTTCCCACAGCTGTTGACATTTGAGATATGAATGATTTACAAAAACTCTGATCCTTCTGACCCACAAAACTATCGACCCATTGCTTTGGTCAATAGTATTACAAAACTTTTTACAAGTATAATTAACAGAAGGTTACATGAGTGGTGTAATGCCATGAGGGTGATCCCTGAGAAGCAAGCAGGTTTTAGACGAGATGGAGGCTGTTTGGACAACATATTTGTTCTAGATTCAATTCTTTAATCTTATACTAATCCAGGTGGTAGGTATGTGTATGGTACCTTTATTGATTTCAAATCTGTTTTCGTCTCTGTCAGTTGATCTCTGTTCTGGAATAAGTTGGCTAAAATTGGGGTAAGTATAAAAATAACACTATAAAAAAGTTATATCAAAATTTTATTACTTAAAAGTAGTCACAAGTTCTAGATAATCTCAACTTATTAATATTGCATATGAAGTTCTACAGGGGGAAGTACTCAGTCCAATCTAGCCAGTGCCCCATATGATGCGCAACAAAAATTGGATATATTCATGGAATACTGCGAGGAAAACCTATTAAAATTAAATCATCAGAAAACCAAGAAAATGTCATTTCTCAGGGAAGGGAGTAAGAAAAAAGCTAAGCCACTAAATTGGGGGGAAGAAGAGATTAGTTACAGTAAAGACTCTGTGTATCTCGGAATACCTTTTGCGACATCCGTTCTAAACACTTCCTTAGGGTAGAATTTGGGATACATTCACTGAGTACGTTGGTATTCAAGAGGACCCTTGCTTAGAGGGAAAAATTACTTGAACTGGATTCTGAGCGGCTTCCAAAGAAAACATTCTTAAAATTAAAATTTATGGATTCTATAAAGGAAAATTATAACTGGGTTTCGCAAGTACATCTTATGTTCCGTCAGGTAGATGCGAATGACGTATGGGAGAGACAAAAAATATCTCATACTGAGCTCAGGACATTGGTTGAATGTTGGGCTGCTAATAGCATTTCATGTGAGTTGAGGTTTATGGTTTTATTTTAATCCTTATTTCAGACATTTTAGCAATTTGGACTTGGGAGAAAGTTGTCTCAAACTAAATATCTCAATCCACAAAAATTAAGAGTAATTCTGCAAATGCGCCTAAGTGGAATTGAAAGAATTAATTTTTATGTAAATGGTCATCCTTATTTTACAGATCCCAAATTATTATGTAATATCTGTAATTTACATGTGCTGAAGACTTTAGAACACTTACGATGCCATTTTTATTCACCTATTAGGAATGCCCTATTCAGTCAATATCTGAGTGAATATATTGGTAGTGAAGTTAATAAATCTTGAAATAATCAGTTGCAGGTGTAGATATGTATATCTATCTTTTTGTATATATACATATAAGTTTAATGCTTCTTGGTGAAAATTAAGTTTTATAGACCTAACTTCATTTTTATCTGCTTTTTATTTATAAATTTATTTTAAAGAATTATTTTATTTATTCATTTTTATTTCTATTATTGTAACTAGTTCTAAGATTTAGCAGATGGCGAGCGATCTTGTTATCGTGGCGCTGCTATGTCCGTGTTTTTTTGGCTTTTGAGGCTGTACCCTAATTAGATAATTACTGCAGTGATGTTCATTTAGATATTATCTTTATATAATATTATCACTGCTATTGCAGTGAATACTTTGTTCTTATTAATATATATATAAACTTTATTGCTTATAAGGTACAAGCCTTGGAGCAAGGAATAGGCTACAATTACAATAACAGTTAACAAGGAAGTTATACTACATGATCTTCATCAGTTAGAATCCTGGAGTAAAGCATGGCGTCTAGCAGTCAACATGTCTAAATCTACAGTTTTACACCTAGGTACCAACAACCCACACTTAATTTATAGTATTGATGGTATTACCCTCAAAAGTTGTGATTCGGTTAAAGATTTAGGTATTACCATTACAAAAAAGCTCAAGTGGGATGAACATGTTGCAAGACTTAGGAAAACATGCAATAGCCTCTTATACCTAGTAAAGAAATCTTTCCCTAACCTCATACCCGACAATTTGAGGACTTTATACATATCATACATTAGACCTCATCTTGAATTTGCAAATCCTGTCTGGTCACCGTATTTAAAAAAAGATGTCAATGCCTTGGAAAATGTACAACGCAAATTTACCAAACTTTCTCCATCACCTCGTGAGCTTCCTTATTCAGACAGACTAAATACTTTAAATTTAAGATCTCTGGAAGATCGAAGAAAAAGGGGAGACATGATTGAGCTTTTTAAAATTCTACATGGACACTACAAGAGTAGTCTTGATCATCTGTTTGCCCCTACAGAAGTAGCCCATCTCCGAGGATACATATCCAAACTATTCCAACCTCAATCCAACTTAGATCTTCGCAAACATTCATTTGCTGTAAGGACCATCTCAGCATGGAACTCACTCCCTACACATGTCATTGAAGCACCCTCTATAAATTCCTTCAAATCTAGATATGATACATTCTTTGGAAACATATAACATTTTGGCATCATGTTTACCATTTTAGCTATTAATTTATATAATTTTTATAGTACCTATGTTTATTTTGTGAAATTATTTTTTTTCTTTCTTTTCCTCATATTTGGCTTTTATATTGTGCTTATATACTTCAAGTGTCAAATTTAAATATATATTTAGTGCAATTTATATTGTCACCTTAGGGACCATATTTCAATAACTATACTTATTGTAGTTACTATATTGTATACTCTTGAGAGCATTCACCGGCACTGCCGCTAGCTCTTTTTGTAATAATAATAATAATAACTCTCTCGCAGCGTAAGATGTGCGGGATGCTCCCTGAACCACGACTCCAGGCAATGTAACATTATGGAAGTTAAGAAGTATAAATGTACTAACTGTGGGGGCACACACATGTCTAGTGATAAAAGCTGTCTCAGCTTCACCAGGTATTTACAAACTAAAGTATCATTAAGGCAAAAAATAGCTACAGCTAGAAATAGGGAATTCAAGTTTGAGGAAAAAATTTTCCTCAGCTATCATCAGGCCAGCCAGCAACCACATCATCATCGTCACACATTGTTAATGGTACAAATAAAAAAGGAGCTAACTTACATGAACAAGGAAACTCAAGCATAGGCTCTTTGTTTTCTGAGATTAAATCCTTGTTAAATCTTAGAAAAATTAAAGATATACCTGTTAACATGGTAGGGAAAATAAAAAAAGAAATGGATTCTTTAAGTAAGGTAATGGTACTGTTTGAATCTGTATTTGAATTGTTTGATAAGGCACGAACGTAAGTTTTATACTATGGAATAGTAGGACTTTAACAAATAAAATAGGTGATTTGGATAAAACTCTGAGAACTGAGAAAATTGATATTTGTGGTATTAATGAAACTAGGCTAGACAATAGATTTAAACTAAAATTCAATGGCTATAAAGTGTATAGAAATGACAGAAATTCATATGATGGTGGTGTGGTATTAGTTGTTAATACTTGTATAAAACATGATGAAATTCATCTGCCTAAAATTAACAACATGGAAGCTGTTGCAATCAAATTGTATACTAAAAAATATGAATGTATTGTTGTATGTCTGTATAATCCTCCTTCCTCAGCTATAAGCACCAATTAGTGAGGTAATGCTTGACTCAGACCATAACCCTGTTTTCTTTATATTATTAGAAAAACCGGAAACAAACTCAGCTACTTACAGACATGACTTCAGTAATGCCAAGTGGTTGCTTTATAAACAGTTGATAAACAAACAGATAACATGTGCTAAACCTGTTATAGAGGACCACCACGATTAAGAGAACGTTGTAACAAACTTTACTAATATCCTGATTCAAGCCTGTAATCAATCTGTTCCTATAATGAGCAGCACAAACACCTTTAACAGAGAACTGCCGCTAAAAGTGGAATATTCAATCAAAATCAGAAATATTATACGTAGAATTTATCAAAAATACAGAATTTACAGGTTAAAACGTTTAATGACCTACTTAAATACGTTTATAAAAAACTGAAATTAATAATAACAGAAACAGGAACTTTACTAATTACATTAAAACATTAGATGCAAACACTGGTACAATATGGGCTGCCATCAAAAGACGATCTATATTCCCCCACTCCATTTGAATCAGCAGTATATCTATTCGAAAACTGATAAGGCAAATGCTCTGGCTTTGCACTTTGAAACTGTTAGTAATCAAAATGATTATCTTGGAACAAAATTCCATACAAATAGAATAACTCGAAGAATGAATGACTTCTTCAAACAAAATAACGTTCAAAACACGACTGTCAAATTAACTAGCCCACATTCTTTTAACATAATAATTAGATAACTTGAAAACAGAAAGTGTCCTGGTCCTGATAAAATAAATAATAAACTATTAAAAAATTTACCTAAAAAGCGGTAGTCTATTTCATTTATATAATTAAAATCATCACTTTGCAGTATTTTCCGAAACAATGGAAACACTCTAAAATTATAGCCTTGCCTAAGCCTGGTAAGGATAGTAAGTTGTTAGGTAGTTACAGGCCCATAAGTCTGCTTAATACACTCAGTAAAATAGCTGAAAAAGTTATTCTTAATATAATTCATCAGCATTTATACCAAAATAATATAATAATTAATGAACAGTTTGGTTTCCGATAAAGTCATTCTACTACAGGGCAATCGGTGCGACTGGTTGACAATATTACTGAGAAATACAATGAAAGAAAGCACACAGGTATGTTATTGATGGACATAGAGAAAGCTTTTGACACCGTTTGGCTTGTCGGACTCATCTACAAGTTGATAATATATGGTTTTCCTACTCAGGTGATGAAATTAGTAAGCAGTTATCTTTCTGGCAGAACTTTTCAGGTTCAAGTAGATGACGTACTGTCAGACAGAAGATGCTGTTTCTCAAGGTTCAGTCCTTGGTCCGGTACTCTTCACCATCTTCATTAATGACAAACCAGTAAAAGATAATGTACTGCTGTCCCTGTTTGCTGATGACACGGCTCTGTACGTGTCGTCATGGCGAACGGACACAATTACTAACAGACTGACTCAAAACTTCCATATAATTTTAAAATACTTCCACAAATGGAAAATTAAAATAAACATAGACAAAACACAAGCAATCCTGTTTACCAAAAGAAGACCAAATCTACAACAACAAAGAATAGTATCAAACAATGCAACAGAATGGACTGCCAGTGTCAAGTACTTGGGGGTCACACTGGACAGATCACTAACTTTTACTCCACATATTAATGCAATAGTACAGAAATGTAAAGGGCTTATAGTACAACTCTTTGCACTTCTAAATAGAAACTCCAAACTGAGTGTTAGCAATAAAATATTGATATACAAGATGCTAGTGAGACCTGTACTCACCTATGCTGCTCCATGTTGGAGTATAACTAGTGAGACTAATCTAAGGAAAATGCAGAGAATGCAAAACAAGTTTTTAAGTTTGCCATTGATGCTCCTAGATATACTCCAATTAGAAAATTACATGAGCAAACGGAGGTATAGTACATCAAAGATATACTGCGAGAAACCTGTTGCAATTTTTTTGCGAATGCTTCAGTTAATGATAATACATTAATTAAAAGTATAGGCAGCTACAAACATAAAAGAGTAAGAGATATAATTAGTCAACCACAATAATAATAGGTTTGTGTTAGAGTTGGGTTTTTTATTTGTCATTTTTCCCAACAAATCTATTTGCTTACAAAAACAGTAGTCAAGCCTATTTGTATAAAGAAAGAGGAAAAGAAGTTAGTATCTGGTACTCTTAAAACAGTTTGTAAATATGTATATATTCGACAATAAATAAATATTTTAATTTTTTTTTTTTAAATGCAAGAATATCTCATGCAAGAAGGGATTCAACACCAAACTCTGCATCTTATTCACCGCAACAAATAGAAGAAAGGAAAAAATGGGTCCTTACTTGAAATGGCCAGATATATCATGAAGATTCTGGGTTATCAAATAAATATTGAAGAGAAGTAATTGTTACAGCAAACTGCATAAAAACAGATTGCTAATTAAGGTAATATACAAAACCCATAAGTGAGATAGGATTGACGGGTTCTAGGCCACTTTTTTTGCACAAGATGGCGGCCGTCCCCCTCTCCCACCACAGTCACATTACCCCTCTCCCACCAAATGACCCCCCTCCCCTCCCCCAACCTATTCCCAACTTTTCCCCCACCCCTCCCCCTCCCCTTTTCCTGTAGGCGAAGAAATAATAAAAATTAATTTTTTTTTTTGCTGAGGTCAGCAAAAGCGATCTCACAACCTTCGTCATCCAAGTCCATCACTTACACCACTCAGCTATAGTGGTAACTTGGCAATAGTAGTTTTCTTTAGATCCTTATACCTCACCCACATACTTCTCCCTCATCTCTCTCATATCCTTTCTCTCTCTCTCACTCTCTCTCTCTATAGATATATAAAATATATACACAGAGACTTAAAGAGAGGCTCTGCCCCACGTACCCCAGGCCAGGGTTCATTAACCTGTATTTTTCCATTCATACAAAAGTTCATTAACCTCTATGTATGCACAATGTTTGCAATATAATTTCTAATTAAAAGTATTTTTCCATTCGTACAAAAGTCTTATTCTTTAAGATAAAAATCTATTTATCGATAAGTATATTGATAACACCTATCGAATCCAGTATATGATTATTATCGATTTTATGAGTCACTCACTTAATAAATTCTGTAAGTTTTTTTTTCGTTAGATCTGTACTTTGACGATGCAATTGAATGCCCTAAGATTTTTAGCACATTTTAAATTCTTATGAAATAAACACACAAAAAAAATTATTCCATCAAATATATATTGATAACACATATTGAATCCAGTGTATTGATTATTATCGATTTTGTATGAGGCAGTCACTTCTGTAGGTTTTTTTTTGGGTAAAACATTTTTAAAAAGTTAGAAAGCGTATTTAAGATAAATCTATTTATCGATCAATTATATATCGATCGCTTCCCAGTATATATTGATTATTATTGATTTTTAAGTTAATAATATGTTTTATCGAACTAATTGTTTATGCAATTAAAGAAAGGAAAAAACTAGTGATTTAATAACTGGTGTATCTCAATTTACATACCAAATTCCGCATATTTAATCACTAGACAGATACTTAGTTTTTTTAGTAAACAGATGAGTTTTTTTTTTTGGTAAACAATAAACTAAAACTTAATCTATGGTTCCTTCTTATACACCATACTAATCTATTTTTATCGATCAAGCATATTGGACATTTAATACAGTATATTGATTTATGAGTCACTTACCTGTGTAAGGTTTTTGGTAAGCAATTACAATTTAATTTCCATTTTCCTTCTTTAAGAAAAATCTATTTAGCCTATTATACAAAACACACCGAGGACAGCCGAACTACAGAGCCGATAATAACCGAACAGTCCTTATTGTTTTTTTTAAAAAAAAACATTACACAATCATTTGTAATTAAGTTGTCCAAGTTTTCTAATAATAACCACAGTCCAAATCGTTCGATAGTAGGTTTTACTTTTCTTCCATAGAGCTGAGAAACACTTAACACTTTGTGCGAGCCACCATGTTGTCTCTGCCGATGACCGATTAACACTTAATTACAAAGGACTACAAAGGGAAACTATGAGTTAAATCTCCACTTTCCTTTTTAAGATAATTTTTTGTTTTGTTTATCGATCAACTATATTTATAGAATCTAATATATCGTTTTCTTTTTGGTACTGCTTAAAGTCGTTGGATCTGTTATCTAACGCAATGTACGACGAAATAGTTAATAATATGTTTTGTCCAACTAATTGTTTATGCAATTAAAGAAAGGGGAAAAAAAAAAAAGCTAGTGTTTAACCAGAGATTTAATAACTGTTGTATCTCAATTTACGTATCAAATTCCACATATTTAATCACTTTTCTAATCTAAAACGTACTCCATTTACACACATATTTCCGTCAATTCTTGCAAAGAAGAGATGTAAGTTTTCGGTTAGAAATGTAGAAAGTGCCTATCTTACAAATTGACATGTAAGAAATAAAAGTAAGAATAGCGATTTATGCGTACATATTAAAACTAGTAATTAAAATGGAACTTAT
>JAAEAF010011976.1:0-19195 GCA_011037195.1 Triatoma infestans | reverse complement strand
ACCAGTTTAGTTATCACCACGGGATCTGACAGTACGTTATCTGTCAATATTCCTCAATCAGAAGTACCACTTTACTAGTTTTTTTTTTTTACTTTATTGCGTTTTTCTCAAAAATGGTTCCGACAATTTTTTTCAAATTTAGTGTATCAACTACATATATATACAAAGAGCTAGAGCTTTTATTTAAAAACATTTCTCTGGGAAAATTCATTTAAGGACAGTTATGGGCGAGAAGTAGGTTTAGGTTTTCAGCTAAAGTGCTATTTCAGTTTATTAGACAATTTTATTCATCTAAATAATGTTAATTAGAATTAAATATGTTGCTGAAATTCCGAGTTTGAAAAAAAACGGATAACCGGAAGTGCGTTTACTTTACCACTTTACTAAATGATTTATTCACTTTTTCGCAATTTTCTCAAAAATGGTTCGACAATGGTTTAAAACTTGAAACTTCGTATATATACCAAACATACAATGATCTATAACTTTTATTTAAAACATTTCTCTGGGGAAATTCATTTAAGGGCACTTTTAGGCGGAGGGGTGAGGCTATGTTTTTCTCTAAAGTGCTATCATAGTTGATTATATAATTCTATCATTCAAACAAAATTAATTAGAAATAAATAGATGGCCAAAATTCCGAGTTTCAAGGAAATTAGGACACCGGAAGTACGCTTTTACTGCACAGTTTTTTTTTTCAGTTTTCGTCGAATTTCAAATTAAATTTGATACACTAAGTATAAAATTTGTCAATTATAATTTTGAGAACTTGGAGTAAGAGAAAATTGTGTGAGTGTTTTACACCAGATTTTTTTTTTTATTTTTACGTATATGTGTGTACGTAGTATACGAAGTTTTAAAGAAAATCGTTGGGGCTTTTTCCGCGATTTTCTTAGGGAAATTCCAAGAGAACTGTAGCACATTGCTTACCTTTAATATACCATTCCAGTAGTTTATCATCTACTTTATATTAACATAAATTAGAAGCTTTGATAGAATTCCAAAATTGAAGAAAATCGGTTAACCGGAAGTCGTGACCTTATAGACTAGTTTTGGAATTTACTCGAAAACGGTTTTCCAACGATGTTCTTTAAACTTGGAATGTTCCTTGCACAGATATAACGCTAACACTTTTATTTGAAACATTTTCCCCCCAAAAAAAGTTGATTTTAGATAATTTAGTGGCATTTGTGGTATTAAATTTCAAATATATGGGATTGTTTGTAATAATGCTTGGGTTCGTAGATTGGTATTTGTTACCCTACTAACTCTATATTTTTATGTTTGGGGCAAATGAGCAAAATTAGTAATTTAAAGAATATTTGTCATTGTATATGTAATTCTATTAACAGCAGTAAGAGAAAGTAGTGAGCGTGTGTCACGTGATTTTTTTTTTTTCTGATTGGCCAGTCACAGAAAGAGATAATAATTAGTTGAGAGAAATAACTGAAATTTACTTCACTGTACTTCCCATGCAACGTCACATACTCCACAGTATTTCTGGAGATTTACTATCCCAAATGATTAGTCCAATTTTATATGATAATCGTCAGCGCTATTTTAATCGGTCATCCCCAAATTGTACTTTTCCCAGATTCCCATTCGGTAATACAAATTTAAATTTCTAATTAATTACGAAATCCTGCATTACCAAAAGTGATTTTTTTTTTTGAATAAATTTATTGAATCTTCTTTTGAAATTGAATGCAGATTGTATTAAAGGTGAAAACGTCAATGGCATCTTTTCTTTAAAGAATAATTTGTTAGGTTATGAAATGTAGAAGAATTACATAGAAATTAATGTATTATTAATTATCTCATTACTCTCATCATACTAATTAAAACGTATAAACAAAAAATCTTGTGAAAAATAAAACAGTTAAACAATAATGTTATTTGAAAATAAAGTCATTAATAAAATGAAAGAAATCATTAATAAAGTCATTAATAAAGATCTACCTTGTTTATTACTAATTTTCATTTATTGTAGGAAAGTAAAATGCAGAACATTTTAGCAAGTTAAGAACTAAAGATTTATTATCATGTCAACCCAATGGTTAGCTAAATTGTATTATGAATGGTGTAAAGAATCTTAATGGTATCTTGATATTTCACTGATGACTATAAAATTCAATTATTTAATTAAGTTGGTCACACTGTTTATTACCCTAAGACTTCTCTGGTATCAGCTGTTTTGACAATACCATTAGTCTTATTCATATTCATTCTTGTTATCACATTTTTAGGTTCGTTTAATTGTAAGTGTTAGTTTGTTTTAAAGTTAATAATTTTTTTATGTTACTTATTGTAAAGTTGTTCTTAGTTTATATTATTCAGTTTTAATGGAAATTAAGTTGTGTTTTATTGTTAAAATTTCTATGAAAGGTTAATGGCGGCTTTATAAATTGTTATTCAGATAAACAAGAGATAATTATATTTTTAGTTCAGGTATGATTTATTTAATATGTATGTAATTGCTAATTTTTATTGATTTACCTAAAGTATTAATCATTTAAATATTAAGTTATAATATTGACAGTGGAGTTACGTTTAATGGCTTAGATACGTAAGAGTTAAATAACTAATATTTTGAAGTTACTATACCGGTTACTATGCTCATTATCATTTAATATATCTAATGATTAATAATTTCATAATTAGTATTAATGGTATTTCATTTTTTTTTTTTTATTGTAGCTTGAGTTAATAGCCATGTTTCCTTTAATTACCACCAATAGCGCTAGTGCCTAATTCTTGGAAAACATTTTCTATTACTTTCTCTTACTCTTAGTCAAATTTTCAGTATCGAGTTTTCACAGGAAATACATATTTTGAGATCCCCTACAACCAAAAAAGCGGTTTTTAGGAAAATTGTCTGCGTATGTATGTATGTATGTATCTGGACAGTATAGCTCAAACATGAAAAATCGTAGAAAGTTCAAACTTGACTTTCCGTTTATGTAATCACTATGTGATCTGACAAGTTAGGCAAGTTATGTGTCAAATTCCACATCCGGAAGTACCACCACTTTACTGATTTTTTTTTCACTTTTTTCTTTTTCTATTTTTCTCAAAAACTGGCTGCAACCATTTTTTTCAAAACTTGGAATAACAACTACACATACCAAAAAATCGATAACTTTTATTTGAAATATTTCTCCGGGTAAACTTATTTAAAGGGGCTTATAGCGAAGTGGTAGGATTATGTTTTCCTCTAAAGTGCTATCTTAATTGCTTATACAATTCTACCATCTAAACAAAATAAATTAGGAAATAAATAAATTGTCAAATTTTCCAAGTTTCAAGAAAATTAGTAAATAAAGGAAGTGCGTGTTTACTGAACAGTTTTTTTTTTTTTTTTTAGTTTTCCCAATTTTCTCCATAAAAACACTGATGATTTTCATTAAATTTGGTATATTAACTATAAAATTTGTCAATTATAATTTTGTAAACTGCAGTATGAGAAAGTTGTGTGTGTGTTTCATACCAGATTTTTTTTTTTTTTTACTTTCTCTTACCACTATACGAAGATATATTGAGATATTTTTTCAAGATATTACTCAATATAAATTTATATTTAAATTTATTGCAATTAAGTGTATAAAGCATTTGTATGTCTGGCAAATAAGTGTGTATATTGTATGTGCGTGAGAACCAATTATCTCATATTGAAACATCGCAACGGATTACCATTCCATTTAGATATCTTCAAAGGATTCGAACATAATCCAAAATCCATAACCGGAAGTAACATGAAGTTTTAAATTTTTCGTGATTTTCAGTCGACATGATAAGCGGCCGGCTCCACGTCTATGGGTAATGTGATAAAAATTACACTTCTATAAGAGAAAGTCGTTTCATAAAAGAAGATTTTAATTTCTTTATTAATCTGTAGTTAGTTTCAACGGAAGTAATTCATAATATACGTATATTCAATGTATGAATAGCCTGTTCTCAGATTAAAAGATTTAAAAAAAAATATTTTTTTATTTACAGATGAATCTTCTGAGACTAGATACTTTTTATTTTGACATCAATGAAAAAGCAAATAATAATTACTTAAAAGTCACTCCAATGGGAATGTTACTAAAACACTTGACCGGTTGTTTAGTTGACAGCAAGTTTAGAACGAACTAAAGTTTAAAATGTTATTCCCACTGTTCTTATATTTTAATAATGACTTGAAGAATTAATAAGACAACAAATAGAATGGGAAGGGTAGAAACAATGATATCACACAACTCTTTAGACACAAATTCTTTTTTTTTTTTTTTAATTAAAGTTTTAATAATCTTTTGTTACCAATGAAAAAGTTTTTTTTTATTATTTAAAGTTTGTAAATAGAAAGTTTGATTCTCGAGACAATTTAAACAGGAAATTGTACGTAAGTTTTTAGTTTTCTTAATATTCACTCTATAATATTAATTTTCGATTTTCAAAAAACCCATCATAAATCTGCCTGTGCTTCATCTTTCATTTTACAGCTTAATTGTTATTTTTCTTTTTTGAATTCTACAATAAAAGGCCTCGAATCCAACACAAGAGTTTCTTTAGACATATTCTACAACTTCAAAACAAAAAAAATCTCTAATGTTAGGCGAAATTTAAAAAGATCTGTTTAAGAAAATATATAGGATTTTAGGGTGAATAAAAACGCTTGCCCTTAGCTTTCTTTTATCTCTATAGTTCAACACTTATAATTTGAAAAATTAAAAAAAAATAATAATAATTTTTTTAGATATTTTTTGTGGAATTTATGGCGTTAAATTTCAAATCGATACCTGTATATTTTTACTAGGGCAAGATGAAAAGTTCTCGGCCTAGCCCATAGATAGCACTGCTACAAATGAAATTTACTGTTTTGTTATGTTGGCACACTTGATGCAAAAGTAAATACCAAATGTCAGTTTGATCAAACAAATAGTTTGTTTTATATGGCTGTTTAGATTAAGCGTATTGTATGTTTGTTTTTTCTGACAAAATGAATAAACTTGGAATGATTCAAAGTTGGTCAAAGTGTATAATGAGACTCCATCTTCAATATCAGCAGTAAAAAAAAAAATGGGCAGGTGAGTTTAAACATAGTCGTACATCGATTGAAGATGATCCACGTGAAGGGCGGCTAAAAACTGCAACTCTGAAGAAAATAATCGAGAAGATATACAACGTGGTTCTAGATGTTCGATGATTAAATGTGTATGAGATAGCTAAGGCTGTAGGCATCTCAGAAGAAAGGGTACGACACATTTTACAATAAGAACTCAGTATTAGAAAGCTTTGTACAAGTTTGGATACCCCATTTGTTAAATGCTGAATACAAACAAATGAGGAATCGAATTTTTCAGCAATGATTGTTCCATAGTTGTTGGGGTTGGTTCCGCAAAGCTGGGAAAGCTTTAGAATTATTAAAAGATATTTTCCGTGATAGCCTGCTTCTTTTTGTGGCCATCAACCTGTGTTTCGGGCGTTCTCCCATCATCGGGATGCTTTTTGTCAAACTGTATGATAACATAGATTTACACAGATTTGCTGTGTAACATATTTAGTTGATACACAGCTATTATCATCAGTGACAAGCGTGTTGTATGTTTTTGGACAAAATGAATAAACTTGAATATACCGTTCCTTCCGACATAAAATTCTTTGTTTTGGATGGTTTTTATCGCCAAAAGAAATTCATTCAAAGTTGGTGAAAGTATATAAGCAGTCTGCACCTTCAATATCAACATTATACACTGCACTGATGATGGGCGAACGCCCGATACCAGTCGATGACCACAAAAAGAAGCAGGCTATCACGGAAAATGATTGTGCGGATTTGTTACGATGGATGAAACTTCGGTTCACCAGTTTACACCTGAGTCAAAACAACAGTCCAAAGCAATGGATTGAAGCCAATGGCTCTGCACCGAAGAAAGCAAAGACAAAATTGTATCGGCTGGAAGGGTTATGGTAGTGTTTTTTTTGCGGATACCAAAGGGATTCTTTTGATTTTGACTACTAGCCAAAGGGTCAAAAAATTAACGGGGAATACTATGCAAATCTTCTTGATCAAGTTAGATTAAAAAATTTAAAGACAGTAGGCCTGGTTTGCAAAAGATTCTTTCATTAGTACAATGCAACCGCTAACAAAGTAGCTTTGGGAACATTGAGGGATTTGAAGTATGAATTGTTGAAACATTCTCCCTATTTGGCAGATTTGACTCTCTCTAACTTTCATCTATTTCCAACCCTTAAGAAATTTATGGTTGGAAAAAGTTTTGGGTCAAATGAAGAGGTGATAGCAGTGGTAAATGAACATTTTGAAGATCTTCCAGATCGACGCACTTCAGGAACGGAATCCAATTACAGGAAAAACGTTAGACAAAGTGTATTGAACTAAAGGGAGACTAAATTGAGAAATAATTGCATTTTTGAAATTTTTAAAAAAAAATTCATTTTCACTACTTCGCGCCGGGAACTTTTTCATTTTGCCCAAGTATGTTGGAACAAAAAAATGAGCTATATTTGGAGTTTATATAATATTGTAACTAACAAGGAGTAAGAGAATGTTGTGTGTGTATGTGTGTGTGTTTCAAGTTAGGTAAGAATTTTGTGAGGCGGATGTCCTTCTAAAAACTGTATAATAAAAATTGTAACTTTGAGTGAGTCATTGGATTTTTATTTCTTTCTCTTTCTATGGGGAGAGGAAGGGAGAGATATGTGTACGTACTTAACTATATTGAGCAAGAGAGAAGGCGGTCCTCCTAATTAGTGAGTGAATAGAGGTCGGCCAAGGAATAGAGCAACCTTCAAGGAGGTATATAACTAATGATGGTTAAGTGAAGAAGTAGCCAACAAGGTCCCTTATATATATGCTGGTTGCTTCTATAACCACCAAGTAAGTGGGACTGCTGCTAAGATTAGAGGGTGTGCTGCTGTACTTCCAATTCTGCTAGGATCAAAAGGTACCGTCCTCTACCACACTGTTACTTTTACTCTTCTATCGTCCAGGTAATGTTTCTATTTGGTCTGTCTCATTCACCTTACCGCCTTCTATATCTAATGAGAGTCCTTCTATTTTACCTTCAACCACACACACACACACACACACACACACACCACTCACAAGACACGATATTACTTTAGTTCTCACTTAAATAATTTCTTTAAAACAATATTATTCTCCTTATCAGTAAATATTTTCATTAAGCTTTTAAAAAATCTTTTTCAGATAAGATATTTAGTTAATTTAAAAAATTCTACACATAAAATGGGCAAATAGATTCCCCCCATATGACCATATACTTTTTAACTTTAGCAGAACTGTTAATAGTTCTGTTTCTTTCCTTCCTTTCTTCAACAATATGGGTGGTCTTACTTAAAAAAAATCCAATGTTTTTTGCAATGAGTATATTTTCTCTAATGTTTTTACTGAAAAAAAAAAATAATAATAATAATCTGGAGTGAAACACTCACACAACTTTCTCTTACTCCAGTTTTCAAATTATAATTGACAAATTTTATACATAGTGTACCAAATTTAATGAAATTTGTCGAAAACTGAAAAAAAAAAACTGTTCAGTAAAAGCGCACTTCCGGTTTAATAATTTCCTTGAAACTCAGAATTTTGCCCATCTATTTCTTTCTAATTAATTTTGTTTGGATGATAGAATTATATAATCAACTATGGGTAGCACTTTAGAGAAAAACACCCCACCCCTCCCTAAAAAGTGCCCTTAAATGAATTTTCCCAGAGAAATGTTTTAAATAAAAGTTGTAGATCTTTGTATGTTTAGTTTATATGAGAAGTTTCAACAAAATTGTCGAGCCATTTTTGAGAAAATGGCGAAAAAGTGAAAAAAATCATTTAGTAAACGCACTTCCGGTTATCCGTTTTTTTTTTTGAAACTCGGAATTTTAACTACATATTGAATTCTAATTATTATTTAGATTACAGAAACTGTCTAATAAACTGAAATAGCACTTTAGATGAAAACCAAACCCCGCCCCTCCCCTAAAAGTGCCCTTAAATGAATTTTTCCGGAGAAATGTTTCCAACAAAAGTTGTAACTCGTTGTATGTATAGTTTATATACCTTGTTTGAACCATTTTTGAGAATAACGCAAAAAAGTAAAAAAAAGAAAAAGTAACTAATAAAGTGATACTTCTGATTGAGGAATATTGACAGATAACGTACTGTCAGATCCCATGGTGATACGTAAACGGAATATCAAGTTTCAACTTTCTGCGGTTTTTCGCTTACGAGCTGTGCTGTTCACATAAACATACACAGATCATTTGCTAAAAAAAAAAACACTTTTTTTTGGACTCAGGGGACCTTAAAAACGGATATTTCCCGGTGAAAACCTGATTTCGAAAATTTGACACGATTACAATACTTCCTCTTAACTAGGAGTAAGAGAAAGTAAAAATCTGTATAATATGAATTTGTATAAACAGAATTTCCCCATTTGCAAACGTATATTTTCAAAACTCTAGTGAGGGGAAACAAAAATTGAAAATAAATTGGTTCGAAACATTCACAAACTTTCAATTTGAAAAAGGAAGTATTAAGATAGTGTCAAATTTTCGAAATTGAGTTTCTACCGGAAATATATGTTTTGAGGAACGCTGAGTTCGAAAAAAAATGTTTGTGTGTGTCTGTATGGGTGGGTATGTGGTGTAACGGAAAATCTTAGGAAGCTTAAACTTCATATTCCATTTAAATGCTACGACCGCATTTGACATGAAGGTTTCCGGCAAAATCCATCAACCGGAAGTGCGACTTTTCAACTTCGTATAATGTCTACGTATGCAAATATCTATAACTTTTATTTGAAACATTTTGCTGGGGAATTTTTTGTTTTGTTTTTTTTTTGAGGGGGTTTTGAGGAAAGAGTAGCGTGTTACGCTTTTCTTTTAAGTGCCATTTCAGTTCGGTGTATAATTGTATTAAGTAAATAATATTAGCATAGTTGTTGCGGTTGGTTTCGCTGAGGCTGGAAAGCATCAGAGATATTTTCCGTGATAGCCTGCTTCTTTTTGTGCCTGCATCGACCACAGAGCAAATTTAGTTTATACACTTAATAATGTTAAACTCGAAAATTTACATTCAGAAGTGTATAAACTAAATTTGCTTTGTGCAAATCTGTTATGTTATCACACTGTTTGACAAACGCATCCTGATAATTCCACAAAAAGTAGCAGGCTATCACGGTATAAATATCTCTGATAATATTAGTGGTAGGGCCAATAGATAGATTGGTTATTCCTCTATTACTATTGCACCGTCAAAATAAAATGAAAAAAAAAAGGTACACTAGTTATTTGAAAGTGGACTGTATTTAATACAAAAAATAAAGGAAAGGTGAACAGAATTAAATGAGATTATATAATGTAAAGGCTGAACAATATTTTTGTCATTTATCAGAGATTTTCTATTATATTTCTCTCTCGCCTGGAATTCGTTGATGAAGATGCAGCTGGAGCTGTGCCGTTGTCGCCTACGCTCACGTACATCCGCTCTGGTACAGTTAATAGATGGATAGAAAAATGATGCTCTTCTTGATGATAATGAAGATGATGCTGCTTTACAAAAAGTTGAAGAGGATGGTGGTCCGCAATTTCCACAATGTAGGTAATGGTACACAAGCGTACGAAAAAATAACGTTAAGTAAAGTTCAAGGTGTGGCCACACAGCATTTGAAATCAAATTCAACTCTGTGCACAGTAACAAAGCAGCGGAGCAACTGACTATAGTTGAGAATAAGTCTTTGTTACGAGAAAACATTATAAGTTCAAAGTGCGGGCGAGCCAGAGACAGAAATCACACACACACACTGACAAGAGAGAAACATGACAGATGTTCGTGGTAGTGATAACGAGAGAGAATTGTGTTTACGTATTTTGTACAGTTACATACGATTATTAAAATTTTAACTTTATTTCAATCACTTTCCTACGGACGCTCCAATTAGTATACATTAGAAGTATTAAGAGAATTCCAAATCTGAGGAAATTCGGTTGAACGGATCTACTATTTTTTTATAGAATAGGTTTTTTTTTATTAGTTTTTTGGTATTTTCTTGAGAACGCCTACAGGGCGTATCTTTAAACATGGAATGCTTACAACACAGATAGAAACCTATCACTTTTATTTGAGACACTTCCCCCCCCCAAACAAATGTTGAATTTAGATATTTGTGCGGAATTCCTGGCGAAACATTTCAAATATATGGGGTTAGTTTTCATATTATTGGTACGCTGTTCACTTATCTACTGAATTGGTTTGTAAGTAGGTACTTCCTCGTCCCCCCCACTACATCTATATTTGTGATAGGACAAAAAAAAGGTGGGACAAAATTTGATGTTTAAAGAAAAATGGTGGTTATTTAATTGTTTTATAATAATATAATTCTATTAACAGGAGTAAGAGAAAGACGTGTGAGTGTTTCACACCAGATTTTTTTTTTTTCTGGAAAGTTTCTCGAAAACAACTATAACGATTTTCTTTAAAACTTATTTCCGATTTCTGCTATCTAAACTTGATGAGACGCGCAAGAAATGGGGATTTGAGAGGGATTATGAGATTAGGTATTGGCAGTATAGGGGATAATAACCTTACGAGGCTAACGGAGGCGGGTAACGGCATTATTCGCTGTTATTCAGATAGCTCTTGGCAGGGTGGGACTGGCCTTTCAGGAGCGGGTGCATGGTTGCAAGAGTTGGATAGAAGGAGTTCGGTTCCAGTCTGAGGTTGGAGTTGGAGATATAAGGAGAAATAAAAAAAAGATTTATTTTGGATGGCTGAAAGCCCACATTGGAATCAGAGGAAACGAGCTTGTAGACGCTCTGTCCAAAAAGTCCATACAAGAAGGAGCAATTTTAAATATAAAAGTCCCAACCACAGATATCAATAGCATATTCAAACTTAATATTCTAAATAGTTGGCAACAGGATTTCTCCTCCTCAAATAAAGGCTTATTCTTTAAATCTATTAATCCCATAGTAACTACAAAACCATTTTATTTCGACCGTCCTTACAATAAAAAATATATTCGTATAATGTGTCGTCTAAGAAGCAACCATGGAATATGTTTACAATATATTTACACAAAATAGGTAAGAAAGAATCACCAATATGCGACACATGTGAGATGGTCGAATCACTAGAACATATCTTCATGGAATGCAAAAAATACATCAGCAACAGAAATACAATGTTTATCAAAGTATATCCACATACACCGAACCCATTTAATTATAAACAATCATTAAACTCCCGCTCATCGGAAATATATGAAACCATGGTGGACTACCTCGATGAGATAAACCTCAAGGTTTAACAGAAATTTAAAATTTAGTGTTGGCTGTGGCTTCAAGTTGATGCCATTAAATTAAATAAAAGAAAAAAAGAATGCTGCCGCCTTGTGAGGGAGTGGCAGGGAGAGATTAAAGAGGTGCGGATATTCTCTGATAGCTAGGCCACACTGAGGGCTTTGAGCAAGCCATGGTGGAGCTCGAAACTAGTGGGAGTATGTAGGAGAAGGCTTAACCTTGCCTCTCCTTGGCTCGGAGTGGTAAGGTGCATCTCTATTGGATACCCGGACATGCGGGAATAGAGGGCAATGAGAGGCCGGATCAGTTGGCTAGGGAGGAATCATCATTACCATTTTGTGGTCCTGAACCAGCCATTGCCGTCGCTAAGAGGTTTCGTGATAAACAGATTAGACTTTGGGAGACGAGAGTCTTGAAGAAATGCTGGTGGGACACGCAGGAGTGCCTTCAAGCTAAAAGATTTATAAAAGGAATCAAGCAGGGAGTTTCGGATTTCCTTCTGTCCCTTAGTAGGACAGGTCTGAGGACCTTGGTGGGGGGTAGTGACTGGACACACTTGGGTGTCTAGTCACTTGTTTAACATAGGGAGGACGTCTAGTCCCATTTGTCAGAATTGCGACAACGGAAACGGTGTATCACTATTTATGCCAGTGTCCCCGTTTCGAGTACGTATTGGAGGAATTGCCTGGGCGGGTTGGCGTTAAAAGATATCTTGGGATAGTGTAGACCTGACGATAGGCTACCGGGGGAGACTGTTTAAGGGGATGATATGGGGGGGCATCGGGGATAAAAGCCATATAGGCTTTGGTCCCATGCCACCAGGCATCCGGTTTAATAATAATAATAAAACTTATTGGGCTTAATAGCAATTATAAATCTATCACTTTCAGACACACTCACAGACCTAATCACAGATAACATTTTTGTTTCGTTCTCATGGACTTCAAAAAATGAATTTTTTTGGAGAAACTCAATTTGAAAAAAATTGATACGATCGCTACATTTTCTCTTATTAGTAAGAGAAAGTAAAACGTGAAAAAAAATGAATTAAATAAAAGTGATAGATCTAACTATATATATAAGTAGTTATACCAAGATTAAAGGAAATCATCAAAGATATTTTCCGTGATAACCTGCTTTATTTTGTGGTCATCGACAGGGTTTCGAGCGTTCGCCCAACATCATAATGTCTTTGATAAAACAATAAATATGATTAACACAGACTTGCACAGAACAAAGTCAGTTTATACAGATGTATTGAATATCAAATTTGAATATTTTTATCATTCTCCGACTTTTGATTTTTTAAAGAACATTTTGTAAGAATAAGCCCAAAATACGAAAGCACAACTACACTTGAAAACAACACAAATGAAAACATAAATAAACAAATACAAACCGTTAAGTTGGGCCAGAAGATGAAATGACAAAATTTTATAACCGTCAACTATTCGTATTCAAAAATAAATAATCAAGACTACTTCATGTCTAGTAAATCCAATGATATAGTTTTCATAGTTAAAGTAACTTACTTTTTTTTATAAATTGTAAAAGAAGAACTAAAATAAATAAAATTGTTCAAAGAAATATTATAATATATATAAAATACCTCTTTGAACACCTGTCTGATACACATATCTAGTTTAAAAAAAAAAAAATGATAATAAAGTTAAAAATATTTAAAACTAATAATTTGTATGTTAAAGATTATTAATAATGAGAATTATTTAAAAAAAAAAAAGGAAAAAAAAGAATTGGTAGGATGGAACCAGTTTCTTTGGAATCTGGGACTGTCTATATATACAAAGAGGTCCGTCCAGCTGGCTTGGACCGCCTCAAACTGTGCGCATAAACAAACTACCAAATATTTCACTGATTCACAAAAAAAAGAGGCTTGGCTATTTGATTGGCTGTTATTAGAATTTAATTTATTATTTATTATTTAACTATATTCTTCCTCGTAGCTGTAGGTTTCTTTCTTTTATTCAGCATTTAATCTAAGCTTATGGATTTTCAGCTTAAGCTATTGCTTAAGCTTAGTTATTGGCTAAGTTATTGATTATTGGCTAAGTAATTTTGTCAAATTTTCGAAATCGAGTTTCACCGGAAGTACAGGTTTTGAGGTCCCCTGAGTCCTCAAGAAGAAGAAAAAATTAGCTTTTATAAAATAGTCTGTGTGTGTGTGTGTGTGTGTGTGTGTTTTCTTCAATATTAATATTGGTTAAGAAAAATTGGAAAAATTAAAAATATCAATGAAAACTATGCTCTCTTCTCTAATCATTGTTAATTTTTTCCAATATAAAAAAAAATCACATTTTTAAGGATTTTAACCGAATCCAATCTGTCGGATTACACACAGAATATCTAAATGAAATGTATAGTTTAGGCTTCCGGCTTTTTTCCCACCTTCCTCTATAATACTTTCGTACCTAGAACACCTAAAAAAAAAAATGTATTTCTGGTGTACATTCAAATTTAAATATTTCAAATCCTTTTGAAAATAAAAAATTTCATATTATCGTCGCACTGACGGATTTGGTATGCAGGCATTATTTGTGCCAAGGATTGTATACCAGATAGTAATCTAAATGTGTTATAATTGACATGCCATTAAATGGTGTACGGACAGATCTAAGACCTTCGAGACGACTGGGGCCAAGGACAAAGCACTCGAAACCCATGTGTAAATTTCCCAGCATCTTCCAGGCGGAGATATACGCAATTGGAAGATACGTTCAATTCAACCACGATAGATATTTATAGGAATCAGGAGATTGTAATCCTTTCCGATAGCCAGGCAGCCATTAGAGCATTGAGCGCTTTTGTTATCAGCTCTAAAATGGTTTGGGAATGCTTAGGCAAACTTAATGACTTAGGAAGGAGAAATAAAATCACCCTCTGGTGGGTGCCAGGGCATGTTGGCATTGAAGGGAATGAGATGGCCGACGCTCTGGCAAATGATTGCTGCATCCCCGCTTATAGTACCTGGACATTTTTTGTGGGGTCAGCTACCCAGTTTCTCTTGGAAGAACTTAGGAAGGAGGAGGAGGAGGAGGAGGTAAAGAGGTTTCAACTCTGGAACTCCCTCCCCAGACTGCGGCAGGCTAAGATTTGCTTGGGAAATTATAACCAAAGGAGATCAGTAAGAAACTCCGCGTTCTTTCGGGTTTCCTCGCGGGGCATTGTCGATTCAAAGGACGCCTGACGAAGTTGGGTTTGGAGTGTGACAACATAGGCAGATTCTATGTGGAGATGGAGGAAACTCCATTACATCTCCTAAAGAACTGTGACGCTGACAGTCAGAGAAGGTTTAAGAACCTGGATAGTCACCATGTGGAGGATGGGAATATACCCACCCTAGAGCGCGCTAGGCTATTAGGATTCCTTAGGGATCTTAAACTAATGGAGGTGTGGTAGACGTCTGATTCTGATTCTGTGGGCAGCCTATAGTACAATTTATAGCACAACAGATCGTGAAGGTCGCACATCGGACTTTAACTTTAATTTTTTTGTTTCAATTTTAGCTTTTATTTCTAAAGTTTTTTATTGCTATGTTATAAGTTAAAGAAAACGTAAAAGTATTTTCGCCCCAAAATTTCATTAATAATGTGAGAATTGTTCCATAAAATCAGTGACTAATGTTCTACTTTTAAACTCGTGAACTGACGAACTCCCAACTATTTTCTTTAAAGTAGGCATGTGAACTACACATATAAAGAGCTACAACTTTTATTTATAACATATCTCCTGATAATATCTTTTAAGGAGGCTTTTGGGGGATGACTGGGGTTATGTTTTTCTCTAAAGTGCTATCATAGTTGATTATACAATCACTACCATCCAAACAAAATTAATCAGAAATAAATAGATGGCCAAAATTCTGAGTTTCAAGAAAATTAATAAACCGGTCGTGCGCTTTTACTGAAAAGTTTTTCAGTTTTTGACGAATTTCGACGAACTACGACGAATTTGATAAATGTGGGTACACTAAATATAAAATTTCTGATTTCAAATTTGAAAACTTTAGTAAGAGAAAGTTATGTGAGTGTTTCACACCAGATTTTTTTTTTTTATTCAATTAAAAAAAATTCAAAGTTTCGAATGAAATTACTAAAAATATGTTGATATTATTAAAGTCAAATAGAAATTCTTAAATATATGGAAAGAGACGGCAATATGGTGGCCCATGCCGTAGTATGCATGTTTCTGTTGATCCTGACCTGTTTCGGATTTTTCATTCATAAGAAAAAGTCAGAATAAGGTTACCATGTTCGTGTAAAGAGCTGACTTCAACTTAATGTTTCTATTACGCATTACACTTGTTGATTTTATGCAGGAGGTTTAAGGTTATGTAACTATGTGTACTTGTTTAATAATAAAAATGGAATAGACTAGACATTAAAAAATGGTGTATACGCGCAATTAATAGCGCGTTTTGAAGAATATTTTACAATTAAGTATTTTTAATAGTAGTGTTAAGTAT
This sequence comes from Triatoma infestans, assembly GCA_011037195.1. NCBI lineage: Eukaryota > Metazoa > Arthropoda > Insecta > Hemiptera > Reduviidae > Triatoma > Triatoma infestans. Next base: position 3,393 of record JAAEAF010011976.1, on the reverse strand, counting down.
GCTGAGTGCTTTGTCAAGGCATTTTTAATTGCGGGGGGGGATAGGAAATTTTAAGAGTACATATATACAAATAAGAATAGATTGAGAGTCAAGGGAATGCATAAAGTAAAAGCTTATAAAAAATAATAAATAATTACTGAAATGCACAATATATAAATAAATAAATACTCATAATAGAGCGTCAAAATGTATTCGTTTTTTTTATTTATTATACTTATTTGTGTTTAATTGATATTAATTTATATTTAAATGATATTAATATTCTTAAATTAACTATTATTTAAAATTAACTTCAATTTAATCATAAATTAAATATTATCAACATCCTAATATAATTTTGTTTTAACTTCTGAAGTAACCTTCCCCTTTTCAATGGACCACGCTCTGTTTGAGGTTATCATACATTCTTAACAGCTTATATATATATAATATATTTTTTTAAATAGTTTAATTGTTTAGAAAATATTTATATTTAACGCCAGATTAAAGTGTCCTTTTACAACTCTCGTTGAGTTGGGCAAATCTGAATTCGGGTGTGTAAAAGTGGCAATAATAAATTACATTTTAATTTAATCTCTGGTAATAACTATTTTTTTTTATTAAAATTTACTTAACTTATTTTCTTTTAAATAATGTTAATTTGTCTGGATTATTACTTTCTCTTATTGCCGGAACAGGAAGTCATACGATCGTCTTGAAATTTTAAAAGATGAGATTTCATCGCAACGAGCTATGAGTTCTTTTGAATGTAAAAAAAAAAAAAAAAAAAATCTGGTGTGAAACACTCACATAACTTTCTCTTAATCCATTTTTCAAAATTGTAATTGATTAAATTTTATAATTAGTGTAGCAAATTTGATGAAATTCCTTGGAGTTCGTCGAAAATTGAAAAAAACTGTTCAGTAAAAGTGCACTTCCGGTTTACTAATTTTCTTGAAACTCGGAATTTTAGCCATCTATTTATTTGTAACTAATTTTGTTTTGGATGATAGAATTGAGTAATCAACTATGATAGTACTTTAGATAAAAACGTAACCCCACCACCTCCTCTAAAAGTGTCCTTAAATGAATTTTTCCAGAAAAATGTTTTAAATAAAAATTTGAAGATCTTTGTATGTTTAGTTGATGTACCAAGTTTCAAGAAAATCGTTGGAGCCATTTTCGAGAAAAGCGCAAGAAAGTAAAAAAAAATATCAGAAAACTGAAAAATACATTTCAGGAAAAACGCTTCAAACTCGGAATATCCAACAACTCATTTAATTATAATTAATATTATTTAGATGATAGAATTGTATAGCAAACTGAAATAGCACTTTAAAGGAAAATTTAACTAACCCGCTTACCCCAAAACTGCCCTTAAATGAATTTTTGCGAAGAAATGTTTTAAATAAAAGTTGTAGCTCTTTGTATATGTAGTTGATATACCAAGTTTGAAGAAAATCATCGGAGCCATTTTTGAGGAAATCGCAAAAAAGTAAAAAAAAAAAAAACTAGTAAACTGATACTTCCGGTTCAGGAATTTTGACAGATAACGGACTGTCTAGATTCCATGGTGATACCTAAACGGAATATATATAAACCACTTTTTTGGACTCAGGGGACCCCAGAACGGATGGTTCCAATGAAAACTGGATATCGAAAATTTGACACTATTACAATACTTCCTCTTAATAGGAGTAAGAGAAAGTAAAAAAATCTGGTATGAAACACTCACACAACTTTCTCTTTCTCCTAGGTTCTCAAAATTATAATTGACGAATTTTATAGTTTGTGTGCCAAATTTAATGGAATTCTTTGAAAAAACTGTCAAGTAAAAGCGTACTTCCTGATTTACTAACTTTCTTGAAACTAGGAATTTCGGCCATCTATTTATATCTAACTAATTTTGTTTGGATGATAGAATTGTATAATCAACAATGATAGCACTTTAGAGGAAGCTGTATCCCCCCCCCCTAAAAGTGCCTTAAATTTTTTCCCGAGAAATCGTGTCAAACAAAAGTTGTAGACCATTGTATGTGTAGTTTATATACAAAGTTTCAAAAAAATCGTCGGAGATATTTTTAAGAAAATCGCAAAAAAGTGAAAAAATCATTTAGTAAAGTGGTAATGTAAACGCACTTCCGGTTATCCAATTTTTTTCAAATTCGGAATTTCAACAACATATTTAATTCTAATTAACACAATTGAGAAGGCAAAATTGTCTACTAAACTGAAATAGCACTTAAGATGAAAACCTAACCCCACCCCTTCCCCAGAAGTGCCCTTAAATGAATTTTCCCGGAGAAATGTTTCAAATAAAGGTTGTAGCTGTTAGTATATTTAGTTGATATACCAAGTTTGAAGAAAATCGTTGGAGCCATTTTTGAGAAAATCGCAAAAACGTCAAAAAACAACTAGTAAAGTGGTATTTCCGGTTGAGGAATTTTGACAGATGACCCACTGTCCGATCCCATGGTGATAAGTAAACGAATTATCAAGTTTGAACTTTCTACGATTTTTCATTTTTGAGCTATGCTGTTCACATACATACATACATACATCAACTATAAACACACACACCACACATCACACAGACCATTGCATAAAAACTACTTTTAGGAATCAGGGGACCTTAAACGGATATTTCGGTGAAAAAACTGGATATTAGCGAACATTGAACCACCGATTACAATACTTCCTCTTACTAGGAGTAAGAGAAATAAAAAAAAAAAAACAAATGTTATTAGCGATCGGCGTATAAACCGTAATTCAGAAACAAACAATTTTGTAGGAAAATGATTTAAACATTATATCGTTTAGGTCAAAAAAATCCTTGAATTTGTCGTACTATTTTTAATGAAACGTTTTACATAATTTTTAAAGACTTCGACTGCAATGGTTTTTTTTTTTTTTTTTTGAAGATATTTATTCCAATTTTAATTGATAAATTTTTCAGCAAAATTGATTAAAATGGGTTTAGGGGGTATAAAATGAGAATAAAGGTGAGGGGGTTTACTTTTAGGATTGATGATAGTGAACAATTCCATCAGGTGGTTTTTTTCCAATCAGTGTTGCAGTTTCTTAAGAGCAATATCTTGAAAAAAATTGGTGTGACGGTCTTGATCACCGTCTAGATAATTTAAGATAATTTTAAGAATATTATTTAAATTTTTGAGATAAAAATTTACAGGTCTATTAATAATAAATCATTATTTACACCAACAAGTATGAGTGTAACAGAAAGATTACGTTGAAGTGAAAACGCTCTACACGAACTTGGTGAATTTGCTCTGACGATAGATGAAAATCCGAAACCGGTCAGAAGCAAAATAAATACTACGACGAATTAAATACCAGACATTAATTATACATTTGCTTTTCAAAAAAAAAAATAAATAATGAAATTTAAAATTG